>NW_025908654.1:93037-148352 GCF_018835915.1 Vigna umbellata
TATATATATATATATATATATATCATATTTTGTGCTAAACAATTATTATTGTGAAACAAAGGAAGTATATTATAATATATTAAGTGGTATATAAAGGTATTTATATTGTATCATTCACTTATTTTATATTATCATTTAATTTATTTAACCACCTTTACAACGTATGTAGTGTAATAATAAAACTCACTAGTGCACAAAAGGCCTTTAACGTCACCCTTTAGACGTTCGATCCTAAAAAATGACCGATGACAGTTTTTGTAAATAAAACAACCATATAGACGTTTGTTTTGGAGGGAACAGACGTCTAAAGACATATAGACATTTGATGTGGGGGAACAAACTTCTATATACTCATTTTTGAAATTAAAAAATCACTTTTTAAATTCATTTAGACGTCTGATCCCGCCAATCCGACTTCTAAAGCCCTTTAGACGTCTGATGTGGGGGGAACCGACTTCTATATACTCATTTTTGAAATCTAAAAAGTCACTTTTTAACTCTATTTAGACGTCCGATCCCGTAAATCCGACTTCTAAAGCCATATAGACGTCTGATGTGGGGGGAACCGACTTCTATATACTCATTTTTGAAATCTAAAAAGTCACTTTTTAACTAATTTTAGACGTCCGATCCCGCTAATCCGACTTCTAAAGCCCTTTAGACGTCTGATGTGGAGGGAACCGACTTCTATGTACTCATTTTTTAAATCTAAAGTTATTTTTTAACTCTATTTAGACATCCGATTCCGCCAATCCGACTTCTAAAGACCTTTAGACGTCTAATGTGGGGGAATCGACTTCTATATACTCATTTTTGAAATCTAAAAAGTCATTTTTTAACTCCATTTAGACGTCCGATCCCGCCAATCCGACTCCTAAAGACCTTTAAACGTTTGATGTGGGGAGAATCGACTTCTATATACTCATTTTGAAATCTAAAAAATCACTTTTTAACTCCATTTACACGTCCGATCCCGCCAATCCGATTTGTAAAGACCTTTAGACGTCTGATGTGGGGGGAATCGACTTCTATATGGCTGTATTAAAACACCGCGAATGCGAGGCAGCAGTTACGCGCACTCACTTTTTATCATCTTCCTCGCGTTTTCTCTCAACGGGCTATGTTTTTCAAGTTCATTTTCTCACTTTTGCACCGTTTAAAATTAATTTTACTCCGATTACATCACTCTTTGATGCATTATCTTTCATTTGAACCGATTAAAATGTGTTTTCATTGGATTTTGGTGCAGTTTTGCTCGTGTCCTTGGGCGGTGTTCTTGTGCGACGATTTCTTGCGTTTTGCACTCCTCTAATTCCCTCCACTACGTTTTTAAAATCATCCAATACAAGAAAAACGTACAATACATTCTCTTCAACTAAAATATAAAGTTGTAAACTCGAATTACCATGAGCCTGGAGCAACTCAAGAGGCCTCAAGCGAAAAAAGATCCAATCAAATACGACAATGTTTTAGACGTCTGACCTATAGGGTCTGACGTCTCATTAACGTCACCCATATAAACGTCGGACAACGATCAGATGTTAAAAGCTCAAAATAACAGACGTCTAAAGCCCTTTCTGCACTAGTGACTGGAGGTTATTAGTGTGACTATTACATCATGCAATGGATGAGGACCATTGTGCAATGTAGTATTAATAGAGTTTAGGATAATGTACTATGTTATAATCCACTAATATAGTTATAAAATAATTTATTACTTGCACATGGAGTTATCATAACTTCAATTCATTTCTTGTAGGTTTTTAACGACACAACCATTGGACTCAAATACATTAGCTTACGTACAAACAATATGGGCAAAACATTTTGTTAACATATATAACATTTTAAGATAATTGGTAAGTTAGAACATAATAGTTCATAGAACTATTATACTTTGTTTAGAACATTAGCATTTTGTTTTATATCTATTGAATTGTTTAAAGTTACAAAATGTATTTGTGTTTTGAAAATTTGTGCGAGATTGTGGATTATGTACAAATTGAGAACATTTATTTTTTCTTAACAAAATGTCACTTTTAACAATGGTTATAGCCATAATCGTTTTTTTTGTATAATTATCGATTATTCTAACTTACAATAGCGATTGAATTGACAATAACTGTATAACTGTCGATCAAAGTTTGTTTTAATAGTCAATATAAGTCCTTTCTATCGTTGTGAATTATTTATATTTATACTTCTAATCAACATTAAATGATATTAATCTTAATTAATAGAATTTTTTTTAATACTCTGTAATATATATATATATATCTATATATACTCCCTCTCTCTCTCTCTCTCCTCTCTTTCTCTCTCTCTCTCTCTCTCTCCTCTCTCTCTTCTCTCTGCCCTGTCTCCCCCCTCTTCTGTTCTTTGCCCTTTTTTCGTCTTTTTTTCCTTTCCTCTTTCTTCGGGTCCCCTTATGATCAAGATCAAACATGTCACTAACACAAAATTGATCTATTATGTTTGCCTATTTATGTATGAGCCATAGGAAACAAACATAAAAAGTGATTGGTGTCATATTTGTAATTAATTGCTCAATAGTAACATACATTAATTTTTATATTAACCACTAAGGCAACAAACAATAATATTGAGTTCTCTAAAACCCTATAAAACATGCTCCACTCCTCACAATACTACGCATGAGCTTTTTTTTAACAAAACTCACACCTTACAACAACGACGACGAAGGTGTTTTCTCCTAATTTACACGAACCATGGTGGTACTTCCACCCAACAGTAGTGGAGGTGACGTGCACCATGATGGTGTTTTTACTCAATTGTAGGGTTGAGGCGAAGTGAGCTAATGTTTCTCTATTTTGTTACACAAAAAGCGATAGGTGATGGTGTGGCGGGGGCCTGAGATCTTGTGCCAGAAAGAAAAAAAAAAAAAAAAAAAGGGAAGAGGAAGGAGGAGAAGAGGGGAAGAAAAGAAAAACAATATATAATCTCATCATGATATATTTGCTCTTTAATTAGGTACAGATGGGTTATGTGTGATTGTAAGATATAGTAGTGAAAGTCAAAATGCGTGACAGTCGGTTTAATTCCAAGACATCACATATTATGGGATTTAGGGGAGAAACGTATTATTGGAGGTGGATTAGCGAAGGTGGTAAGGTTAAAAACTTTAAATATTCAAAATATTGATTTTTAATAAAATAATTCAAATTTTTAGAAATAAATAAAGGTGTTATGCAATTAATATGCGGGTGGAGAGAGCGCGTTGTGAATCGAGGTATTAGATGTTCAATGTGTTCCGAAATTCAAGTTGGGTGGCAAGATGACGCGGAGACGGCCCGAATTCAGTGCAGGGACACACACACAAGGACTTTGATACATACTAATGCAATTTAAACTGTACCGTAGCTAGCTAAAAGAAAAAGCCCGTAATATACCGAAGAGGTACAATCACTCAAGGACCTATAATTATAAGTATAAACCTTACAATAAATCGCACCTTAAGTGCCCTTGGTGGTATCAAATAAGAATACACGGTCTCCTGCGAACAAGGCAGAAAGAAACAAACAAACAAGGTACGGGGAGGGAGGAGACGTCTGAGAGAGATTAAAAACAAGGTATTACGTTTTATGGATAGTAAGAAAAGTTTTATGATAGAATCAGAAGGTTTAAGAGCGCGGTCCTCTAGGAATTGGCTTTTTAGCTTATGACAGAAATGTTAGAGTAAAAGTTTGGTTTATATTGTTTAGTGTTTTAACATTGAATTGGAACATGAAATCCAACCTCGATAAAGTCTCTACTGCATAGTTAATTTCATAAATTTAATTTATTTCTAAAATTTTGAATTATTTTATTAAAAATCAATATTTTGAATTATTTTAAAGTTTTTAACCTTAATTAGTAAATAATCATAGTTTTTCTAAATAAATGTGAGTCTTTTGGAAAAACGATATATTTTGACTTTTCACTTTACTATTACTTAACATAAAACATCTAATATAAAGCAAAAATTATGAGAGAAAATGTACAATGAAAGTGCAAAACCAAGCTTTTGGTAACAAAATAGAGAAACATTAGCTCACTTCGCCTCAACCCTACAATTGAGTAAAAACACCATCATGGTGCACGTCACCTCCACTACTGTTGGGTGGAAGTACCACCATGGTTCGTGTAAATTAGGAGAAAACACCTTCGTCGTCGTTGTTGTAAGGTGTGAGTTTTGTTAAAAAAAAGCTCATGCGTAGTATTGTGAGGAGTGGAGCATGTTTTATAGGGTTTTAGAGAACTCAATATTATTGTTTGTTGCCTTAGTGGTTAATATAAAAATTAATGTATGTTACTATTGAGCAATTAATTACAAATATGACACCAATCACTTTTTATGTTTGTTTCCTATGGCTCATACATAAATAGGCAAACATAATAGATCAATTTTGTGTTAGTGACATGTTTGATCTTTATCATAAAGTTTACCCTAATAAAGATGAAATTAAAAAAAATACATAAAAAATTCAAATAAAAGAATATTTTTGATACATCTTCATATATATATATATATCTATAATATATATATATATATATATATATATATATATATATATATATATATATATATATATTCAGAGTATTAAAAAAAATTCTATTAATTAAGATTAATATCATTTAATGTTGATTAGAAGTATAAATATAAATAATTCACAACGATAGAAAGGACTTATATTGACTATTAAAACAAACTTTGATCGACAGTTATACAGTTATTGTCAATTCAATCGCTATTGTAAGTTAGAATAATCGATAATTATACAAAAAAAACGATTATGGCTATAACCATTGTTAAAAGTGACATTTTGTTAAGAAAAAATAAATGTTCTCAATTTGTACATAATCCACAATCTCGCACAAATTTTCAAAACACAAATACATTTTGTAACTTTAAACAATTCAATAGATATAAAACAAAATGCTAATGTTCTAAACAAAGTATAATAGTTCTATGAACTATTATGTTCTAACTTACCAATTATCTTAAAATGTTATATATGTTAACAAAATGTTTTGCCCATATTGTTTGTACGTAAGCTAATGTATTTGAGTCCAATGGTTGTGTCGTTAAAAACCTACAAGAAATGAATTGAAGTTATGATAACTCCATGTGCAAGTAATAAATTATTTTATAACTATATTAGTGGATTATAACATAGTACATTATCCTAAACTCTATTAATACTACATTGCACAATGGTCCTCATCCATTGCATGATGTAATAGTCACACTAATAACCTCCAGTCACTAGTGCAGAAAGGGCTTTAGACGTCTGTTATTTTGAGCTTTTAACATCTGATCGTTGTCCGACGTTTATATGGGTGACGTTAATGAGACGTCAGACCCTATAGGTCAGACGTCTAAAACATTGTCGTATTTGATTGGATCTTTTTTCGCTTGAGGCCTCTTGAGTGCTCCAGGCTCATGTAATTCGAGGTTTACAACTTTATATTTTAGTTGAAGAGATGTATTGTACGTTTTTCTTGTATTGGATGATTTTAAAAACGTAGTGGAGGGAATTAGAGGAGTGCAAAACGCAAGAAATCGTCGCACAAGAACACCGCCCAAGGACACGAGCAAAACTGCACCAAAATCCAATGAAAACACATTTTTAATCGGTTCAAATGAAAGATAATGCATCAAAGAGTGATGTAATCGGAGTAAAATTAATTTTAAACGGTGCAAAAGTGAGAAAATGAACTGGAAAAACTAGCCCGTTGTAGAGAAAACGTCGAGAAGTATGATAAAAGTGAGTGCGCGTAACTGCTGCTTCTCGCATTCGCGGTGTTTTAACAGCCCCATATAGAATTTCGGATTCCCCCCACAATCAGACGTCTAAAGGTCTTTAGACAAGTCGGATTGGCGGGATCGGACGTAGAATGAGTTAAAAAGTGATTTTTAGATTTCAAATGAGTATATAGAAGTCGATTCCCCCACAATCAAATCTAAAAGGTCTTTGAGGAGTCGGATTGGCGGATCGGAAGCTCTAATGGAGTTAAAAAATGACTTTTTAGATTTCAAAAATGAGTATATAGAAGTCGATTCCCCCACATTAGACGTCTAAAGGTCTTTAGAAGTCGGATTGGCGGAATCGGATGTCTAAATAGAGTTAAAAAATAACTTTAGATTTAAAAAATGAGTACATAGAAGTCGGTTCCCTCCCACATCAGACGTCTAAATAAGGGCTTTAGAAGTCGGATTAGCGGGATCGGACGTCTAAAATTAGTTAAAAAGTGACTTTTTAGATTTCAAAAATGAGTATATAGAAGTCGGTTCCCCCACATCAGACGTCTATATGCTTTAGAAGTCGGATTTATCAGGGATCGGACGTCTCAATATAGTTAACAAGTGGACTTTAGATTTCAAACATGAGTATATAGAAGTCGGGTTTCCCCCACATCAGACGTCTAAAGGGCTTTAGAAGTCGGATTGGCGGGATCAGACGTCTAAATGAATTTAAAAAGTGATTTTTTAATTTCAAAAATGAGTATATAGAAGTTTGTTCCCCCACATCAAATGTCTATATGTCTTTAGACGTCTGTTCCCTCCAAAACAAACGTCTATATGGTTGTTTTATTTACAAAAACTGTCATCGGTCATTTTTTAGGATCGAACGTCTAAAGGGTGACGTTAAAGGCCTTTTGTGCACTAGTGAGTTTTATTATTACACTACATACGTTGTAAAGGTGGTTAAATAAATTAAATGATAATATAAAATAAGTGAATGATACAATATAAATACCTTTATATACCACTTAATATATTATAATATACTTCCTTGTTTCACAATAACATTGTTTAGCACAAAATCTGATATATATATATATATATATATATATATATATTATCTTCAATAAATGTGTTATTTAATGAAATAAAAATAATATATTGTAACACAGTAATCAAGAAAAGGCACATATATTATGCATACTGTTTGTTTTTGTTTTTTTTTAATAATAATGGAAAATATCTTTTTGAAATATGAATTAAAATAGATGTAAGAAGCAATTACTTCTTGCACCCTATATTTTTTTTCCTGCATCCTATCATTTTATTTATAATGAAGGATGCAAGAAGCAACACCCTTGACTAATTAGTGTTCAACTAGCTATTAACCACTGGATTGGGGTTAAGGCAATTTGTTTTTTAGGGTGTTTCTTCCCTCCACCCCCCACACATCCTCTTCCTCCCCTCCCCTTTACTATTTTGCCCCCTTCCTCCAACCCCTTTTCTACTATTTTTGCCCCCAGGAAAATTTTATTTTAAATGTTGTTTTTTTATTTGATTCATTTATAACATATTCACTGATTCACCTACGTAGTTCCTTGTATGAGTAAAATAGTGTTTCTAAAGCTTGGTGATCCGTGAAAAGGAATTATCAAAAATCTTCTTCTTGTTCTCGGTTCAGTACGGGTGTCAGTGGCGTTATGGTATATGTCCTTGTCGTGGTTCCTCTCCAGTACTTAGTCATAATCCTTCCAATAATCCTAAACCCTAAACCCTTTCCCATAACGTCCAATAATCCTTTTAATATAAGCCTATAATCCTTGTCATGAGCCGCAAAACGTAGAACATAAAAACGAAACGTAAAAGGAACAACTGCCTATGGACGGATTGACATCCTTCAACGGATTTGTAACATCCGTTTAAGGCAAACGGATGTCGACATCCGTTTAAGGCAAACGGATGTCGACATCCGTTTTTGGCCTTCAACGGATGTTTGACTCCGTTGAAGGATGTCATCCGCCAGATGCATGTGTTCCTTTTTACTTTCGTTTTTATTTTATTTGTTTATTATTTACAGTAATTTATATTTAAATATTTAATAATTTTAAATGTTTATATGTTAGTTTTAAAAAAAACGTATAATTTTTTGTTAAAATATGAATTTGTTAAAATATGATTTGTTTATAGGTGGAGAAGAAGCTTAACGGAAGAGAGAAAGGTAACGAAAATTGGAAGATAGGAAGAGGTGCAGAGGAAGTAAATCAGAAGTTTTAAATAAATTAACATATTAAAATAAAATAAAATAAAAAATTTTAACTTTTGAGGATATAATTATCATTTAGAAGGATATACATTGGCATTTTAGAAAATTGGGGGGTGGAGGACGAGACGTGTGGGGGTGAGGGAGTTAACACCCTTTTTTTAATGATTGGGTCATGAAATCAGGCCCAAAAGAATCGGGTCCGAAAGAGACATTCACCATTTTTTCATATTATTATTTAATGCAATCAACAATTACTAAATGCATCCCCACAATAGGAAAGACTCAAATACTCCTTATCATAGTACCACACCACACCATCACCGCCCTGCCACACGGGGAAGAAAAATAGAGGGAAATTGTTACGCAGGAAGAAGAGACAAAATGCAAAAAAAAGGTTATTCCAAAATATTTTTTCTAAAATGTATTTCATGTAATTTAGAAAAATCATTTCATAACATATTTTATGTATGGGTTTAGGAAAGTGCATTCCAAAAGGCATTGTATGAGTTCTGTTCCAAAATATGATTTCAAAACACATCTCGTATGTTCTCAAAATTTGTTCCAAAAATTACATTTTGAAAATTTTGTTTCAGAAATTTCATTTCGAAAATTTTGTTCTGAAAATTATAAAACTTATTTCAAAAGGTTTTCAAAAATATGTAATCTGAACTTTTTAATTGAGCAAAATGGTTATTTTCAAAAAAATGTGAGGGGTGCGCGAATAAATTGTGGAAGTGCAAGAAATAAAAGCTTTGGTTGTATTGTCTTCAGTTTTTTCATGTTTTTGTAAAAAAATTATATCATAGTTTATCCTTTATGTTTATATAAATGTATAGATAATAATATTAACACAGTAACGTATAATTATGCATAAGTAGAGACTGTACAATTACTTATTTCACGTAATAAAATTATTTTAATTTAGTAGATGAAAATAGTCTTACTATTATAAACAGTGACCAAAATTATTTTTAATAGACACAAGTTTTTATTAAGTAAATCAATTCGTCATTCTTTTAGTTTTGCCTAAATACAAATATTCCATCTAAATAATTATGTTACATAGTTTTTAATGTTTGCTTTGAATATTTGTTTAAGCGTTAAGCCATATGACTAAGCATCATATTGTTAGAGGTTAATGCAATTATCTAATTCACCATATATTTTTTTTTCTTTTTCAACAAGATTGATTAATCTAGTTTATTGTTTTTTTATATGTTCTTAATGCTTGTGGGAACTCATCAACCAAATTACGATTTCTAAGATCTAGGTGAAAATATTAGTGAAATGTGGATGGGTGTGATTAATATAAGAAAAAGGTTAAAAAAGGTGTTTTAACTTGGTTAATAAATAATAACTTTTTGACATTAATTTAAAATTTGGAGGTGCTGGGAGAAGGGCTTGGAGGTCCAGGAAAAGCCTCAACTTCAATATCTACAAATTCTTCACCTCAAACAAAGCACTTTGTCAATTTAATGTCCAATATAAAAGTCTATGATAGAAGGGAGGTAAGCACTTTTAAAATTGGAGTTGTATGAGAAAAATATGAGGGTACAGAAGAGATATCCTCCAATATTTCCCCAAGGGGCTCTTACCCTTCGTGCTTCTTTTAAATATTTCTTAGAATAATGTTTCTAAGATTCTTGAGATACCCAAATCTCTTAATGCCAAAGTGGCGCTTAACTATATAATCGCGTTTCTCATTTATAATGATTTCTTTTTTCGATGACAGAAAAAGAAAAAATAGAAAGGAACATATATAACAATGATAAAAATAAAAAATATATATTTTAGATACATAGAAATAATAAAACAATTGAGTGAAAGAACTTGTCTTCACTCTTTTAAATGAGTAGAAAAAAAGAGTAAATATAAGTGCATTATATATAAAATACTTTGATTATATATGTTTTTCATTATAATTGTATTTTATCAATAAATTAAATTATAAAACATTTCAATCTTGTATTTTATGAAAATTATGTAAATCATCATTTTCAACAAATAGTATATAACATTTATATTAAGTCAACTATACATAATATTTTACATAATTTTAACACAGTACAAACTTTAAAAAGTTTATAACTTTACATAAAATTATTTATAACTTGAAAAAGTTATATATACTTTTTTTTCCTGTTTGTGTCCCCTGTATTTGTAGTCAAACAAATGTTTGAAACTTGTTTCCATGATAACATGTGTGTGTTGAAGCATAACCACATAATATAATGAATGCTACACAAAACTTTAAATGAAACAATAGCTTCAATTAATTCCAAGCTTGAACCTCTTTGGATGTGAAAACATTTCAAAAACAATAATAATAACAGCACTACTACAACAAGACTAGCAATCAACTTTCTTCTCCAGCAGCTCCTATTGAAACACCAAACTTAGTTTTTTTAAGGTTACACAAATAGTCTAACAAGCTATGACATTAAATTTGACTTTTCTTCTAGTTCGTATTTCTCAGAATATTACACGTACAACAGAGCCGATACCAACCAATTGAACAGCTATGTTTTCCAACTTCAGAACCTCCCTCAGCTTGAGCAGCATCCAACTCTCTTCAAAGCAGAGACATCATTTTTGAGGTCAATTTTCTCCCCTTTTGCAGGCACAGATGCAGTTCCATTCTCAGCACCCTCTACTGCTTTCTTGCTAAACAATGCGGTAGATTTGAGTCAGAACTTCAGCAAATGCATTCTCTAACATTGGTGGCCTCCAGAGCTTGAGGTTCCATGAAGTAAGTGATTCTTTCTCAGCATACGACTTCCCATCTTGTGTTGTAACTGCTACCAGGTGCCGAAGGTCTGATTTGTTTCCAACAAGCATCACCACAATGTTAGCATCTGTGTGGTTTCGCAGCTCTTTCAGCCATCTGTCAACATTCTCGAATGTTGCATGCCGAGTCACATCGTACACCAGAAGTGCACCCACTGCGCCGCGGTAGTATGCACTGGTGATCGCACGATACCTGCAAAGAGAAACACTGTGAATCAACAAGATGCAAGTTTGTGGGAAGTCTGGTTAACATGATACATGTGATTAACAAAAAAAAATGGCTTGTTAAGCATCCACGTAGAATCGCATTAATTAAGGTGATCATGAGGCAAGAGAACAGAAACCAAGAGGACACATTTGTGACATTTGTGACATTTGTTTCGAACTTGAATAAGACCGCAAGACCATATCCAGCACTTGAAAGTAGGATAATCCATATTAGATCATTCTTTTTCCACAAAGAGGGTCATACAAGTCAGTGATGCATACAGTAAAAAGTTCAACAACACTTTATTTTACCAGAATAGGTGGTGCTTATAAGGGTTTTTGGTTGGGAGAAAGGGAGTTATGTTAGAGTTTTTTTCAAGGAAATCTTGATGAAGAAAGAGCCACAGTTTGTTGAACTTTTGAAGGGAATAATTGACAGTAAATAGAACTATGGGCCAAAATATTGAAAGTGTAAAATAAACTTTTAGGTTAAACTACTAAGTAGATCCTTGAACCTAATTTTAAAATTCAATAGGTCCCTAAACTTTTGTTTTTAATTGGATCCCTAAACCAAAAAAAAAGCAAGTCCCTAGGTTAGTTCTTTTGCAGCTTGAAACTGCTAGAAAATCACAATTTATGGCAGTTTTAAAAACCCTGGGGACTCGATTAANTTGGATTATATAACAAGTCTACTTATTTAAGAGTTTATCTGACACTTTAGGAATACAAGAGAGGATGATCGCTAAATCAAGGAGAGGGTGTGTGAGAGAGAAAATATATTAATCTCTTTTCTCTTAAGCTAGTTTTGCTTAAACAATGTAATGTTTCTTAATTTATCTATTGAAGGGAACAAGGTCACTCAAATGAGATAAATTCACTCGAATGAGATAAATTGGGTGAAATAATAGGCATATTATGATATGTTTAATTAATGAGATGCATGTGTAATTTATTATGTGTGTGCTTATACATGATAATTATGAGATGGATAATGTTATATTTATTAAGACATATTATGTGTGTATAGTTGAATGATATTATGGTCTAATGTGACCTGTATATGTTGGTATCTAGTACAGTAAGACCCTTTTATGAGTATGTAATGTGATAAGGGATGTTTGAAATGTTATTGTAATATCAAAAGTCATAATATTAAGTACAAAAAATCACTATATAAAAGAGATATATGGTTATTATCGAAAGATTAAGATAAAAGATAATAAGAAACTAGAGGTTTATACACCATGTTTGTTGTAAAGTTACATTCAATTTCATATATTATCTGGTTAAAAAAAATTTAAACAAAAATCATGTACTAAATTAATTCGAACTCAATATTAAGCATTGAGAAAAGGCTTAACACACTTTAAAGTTGTAAGTGTTAAATTTTAAAAGATAAATTTGATATAAAAATGGATGAAATAAGATTAAGATATATAGATCCTAAATATTATGTGAAAGGAAAACAAAAAAATATGAGACATAATAGTTATATTCATTACTAATAATTTACATACCATGCAAGAATTTAATTGAAAATTTGAAAATACTTCCACAAAAGGACACTAAATAAAAAAGTTTGTAAACCAAATTGAAAATAGCACTGGGATAACGTATTATAATGTCATGGTTTCTTTTAAGAAAATAAACTTTTAGTTAAGAATGTCACATGTTACAACTTGAGCTACCGGACACCGAGAAGCCATATACCACAGAAATATATATTTTAATTTTAACAAACTTCTTTTAATAGAAAAAAGAAAAAACAAAGTAACTTCTTTTACCTAAGAAACTTTTTAGTAATTTTGTTACTTTTATGAACTAAAAAGATATATATATTATCAGAAAAAAAAAATCAAATAGATGTGATTGGAGCAGGCAATTCCAGTCCTGAGTGTGCTGTGGTAGAGATTATTAAACCTAAAGTTATTGAGGTTGGTAGGAGGGAGAAAATTAAAGAGATAAATTTTGAACGAGAACTGTGGGACGCTGCTATCCCTTCAGAATGATTAGTGCATCTTTTGTCAGGACACTGTAGTGAGTGATTAAAGCTATCAAACATCTGAGTGAAGTTCGTTATTAAGTAAGTTTTCCATGGAATACAGAGAAAGCCTTGGAAGTTCACGAATCCCTAGTGCGAAAAAGCTACCAAGTAGCCACCCTATAATCATAAAAACCCAACAAACAAGTCAAACTTTGCTACACTGACAAAGCTAAAACTGTCACAATTAAAAATAGAAAAAGTTCACAGTAACTCAGTTTTGGATTTTCACTAGTTCATCAACAACCACTGCTATCCTCTTTAGTCACCAACTTTGAAAAAGAATTGGGGACATTTTCTCCTTTCTTGCTCCCCTTGTCCCCTCTGGTCCTACCACACCAATCAATGATTCAACACCGTGATGTTCATCGTCCCCTTCTATATCTGAATACATACAAATTATCTCTAGTTTAGTCACGGTCATATATGCCACCCTTTATTCACTCACACCCCAAAAAACCTTTGTCTTTGCAGCACAAGTTCCATAACAGTCCAAAGCTATCTCATTTTCTTCTTGTCTTCACACCACACCCATCATTACCTCACCATTTTCATAAAGGCACCCTTCAACCTTATATACTTGTATGTATCGTATGTGTCTGTTGTAGCTGCTTTCCAACAATAAAAACATGGGTCACATGAGCTACAACAGAGTCAGCAGTGGCAGGAAGGTATCCAGGTGTAGAGGTTTTAGATTGAACCCCAGAAAGCTTTACGTTCTCAGACTACGCAAAAGGTTCAACTTCTTTCTCAGGCTCTTTGATAGTTGCAAACTGTCTTACGGTGAGGTTATTCAGCTGCTGAAGAAAGTGGTTTGCAGAAAAGGTTGCTTCAAAAGAAACAACAGTAGCACATGTTTGGTAAGGCAGGAAAAACTCAATGACTGTTGGATGGGATCTTGTGGTAGGTCCAATTCTTTCTATGCAGAAGCCATTGCAGATTGCTTGGAGTTCATCAAACGAACATCTATTTCATCTATGGACCAAAGTCAAGACCCTATGAACCACGTTCAAGATAGAAAGTAGAAACTCATCACTGCTTTTTTCGTAGACAGAATATATATCTATATTATATATCTTTATATTAGTTAGTTCATCTGCGGAATTATCGGCTTTGCTTCCTGATTTGTTGGTGTTTATTAAGATTTTTATGCATTCCTTTGTTTGTTTATTTTTTTTTCTTTTGCATCTCTGTAGGATTGCATGAAAAATAGAGCCATTGCACTCCCTGTGAATATTTCATCTCTAGTTTTGCATCCGAAATGGATCATTCTCTGTACAAATGTTTGAGAAATGTCAGAAAGTTTAATGTGTAGTTTAATTTGGAAACCTTGTTGAATGCAAGCGTGTTGAATTTTCTTCTTTGTGGTGGCAAATTGCAGGGGAGATTCCTGAGTTTGGATTACTACCTAACACGACATTAATTTTTTGACTAATTAAGCATAAAGTAATTAAAGGGAAAGTGTTGTTGACGATGGAGAGGGGAATAATCATATCTTTGAATTTATAAATTGTTTCATTGTTATTATTCTATGTATACGGTTGGAAGTCCACGTTACCAAATTATAATTATAAGTGGCTGGTTTTGTGAAGTTAATTTTACTTGACCGTTTAGAAAAAAGAAAACATTTTTCATGAATGTTGTATATGATTTCAACCATACAGAAAAAATTAATTAGTTCTTTAATCTAATTTTCTCATTGAATAGTTTACGATACAAATCCAATATAATTTAATAATCAGTGAACTATCAATTAAACATTTTAATTTTAACACATTTTACAGTTTTTGTAAAAAGAACGTATATTTTACGATATAAATAAATATTGGAAATATATTATGTACTGTCTAGTTTTTGTTTCCCCCACACCGGTAAGTCTGGTTTTCATATTTTAATATTGAATATCATTACATAAATGTAAAAGAAAATACAAAACTTAAAAACAATACATCCCTCTATGCTGTGTTGGCGCTGGGGACATGACATGATGTCACAGTATATCACGACAAAGGAAAAATATAATGGATCGCTAAAACTAGGTTAGAATTAGATATAAGTTGATTTATTCTTTAAAAAATCATCTAAATCTTACGAAACTTACCTACACTTCAATATTAACCTTGATTAAGGGGATTTTAATGTTCTTAATTTCTTATCTCAGATCCCAAAACGATTAATTGCATTAAGAAAACTTAGGCTGTGTTCGCATGAACCGAATTTACTGTTCATGCGAATTTGCGAGCGAAGAATTCAGCTCGTTATGCGTTCGGTTAGAGTGAAATGCGCGGACGGATTTGCAATGAAACGCGGGATGGTTGTACTGTTCAGTCACCCGCGGTTGTGAAGAGATTTGCGCGGATTGTGAGCGAAATGTCGAGTGTGCCCTCGGTTAAGAAACGCTGGAAACGCGTAACCGGTTACATGTTCGCGTAACCGGTTACGCGTTTGCGTAACAGGTTACGCGTTTGCGTAACAGGTTACGCGTTTGCGTAACTGGTTACGCGTTCGCGTAACCGGTTACGAGTTCACGTAACAGGTTACGCGTTCGTGTAACCGGTTACGCGTTCGTGTAACCGGTTACGCGTTCGCATAACGGTTATGCGATTTCCTTTTTTTTTTTCAAGTTTTTTTTATAATTATTTTAATATTAATAAAATTAGATATATTATATTTTTTAATTTATTTTTAATAAATTGATTATTATATTTTCTAATTTTTTTTAATAAATTGATTATTATATTTTCTAATTTATTAAAAAAAATTGATTATTTAGTTTTTTTAATTTTTAAACATTAATTTTATAAATTATTCATAATTTTTTTTCTTTATAAACATTTTTACAATTAAATATAACATTTATAAATAACATTTTATAACTAGGGACATTTTGGTAATCTTTAATTTATATCAATTAAACTAATTTTTAAAATCTATCACATCAATCAATTTGAAATGACTGTCATATTTGTCTCAACATGGAAGACTACAAATCTAATTATCTTGCATTTTTAATAACCAAATGGGAGATAAGTTGTATTACTGAGGGAGTTTCATATTATTTTTAGTAAATTTGAAATTTTTAACACACTTCTCAACATATCTGAAAAATATAATAAGCTTAAGGTCTAAGTATTTATTTAATTATTATTTTTGACCTAAAATGTTAAATTAGTTTTTTCAGTTTTTGTGTGTGTTAATTTGTTCCTTATTTATGAAAAAAAAATGATACAATTTGATCTTTTACGTTAGTGTTGTATAAACGATATTAAAACCATCAATTTGTGATTTTTTCTTTGGATTTTTATTTTATTTTATTTTTTGAAATTTTTTTCATGTCATTTCAAAGTTGTCAGTGACCCTATAAATGTGAGTGACACTAACACTGTAATGTAATGTGACCTGATAAAATATCAATTTTGTGTTTATATTTGTTTTCTTATTTAATTTAGTTTTAATTTTGGTTAAAATGGAGTAATATTGTTTCTCATCAAGTTAGAACAAAAATTATTCTTTTTTTATATTATGTTGATTTTTTTCTAAAATTAACATTTTTATTAAATATTTCTAAAAATATTTTTAAACTAACTTTAAAATTTATACCAAAGTGAAACTAGGAGATAATTTTTGAAAAGGACAAAAATTATAAAAAAATAACATCGTTTATATCGTACTAATGAAAATAATCAAATTACACCATTTTTTACAAATCAAAACCTAATTGACACGAAAAAAATTAGAAGACCAACCTCACTAGTTAACAAAGAGATAAGACAACAATTATTTTTGATAATTGACAACGATTTCTGAACAAAGATGTATTAAGATGAGATAAAAGATGAGGATTTTTAACATCAGCTATGAACCGAAACAAAAAGATTTACATTTTTCTGGTTAAAAAAGATCAAATGCTAAACCGCAAAAGAAAACTGGGCTTTTAACACAAGTTCTAAGCCCAACTGATATCATAAACCTTATTAGATTTTAAATAATTAATTACTTGAAATATTTATACCTTTATATAAAAAGATTTTAAGTATCTATAGCAATAAATGGTGTAGGACAAATACAATGATGAAATGAATAATTAAATCTAACTTGAAATATTTATACCTTCATGTAAATGATTTATTTTTGGGTATCCACATTTGTTATGCAATTTTATTCTATAAAAGAATCAAATTAAAGAGTAATCACTTTATCAATTTTATCCTTTAAGTAACTATTTTTTTTAATTTAACTATTTTTTCAATTTTATTATTTTTTAAAATTTAACCATTTTAATTATAAAATTACCTATAAAATAAATAAAAAATATTTACAAAAAATTTATAAAAATTATTCATATTTATAATAAACTTATAAATATTATTTTTTATTATCATAAAAAAAATCCACATGCACATGAGTTAAGTATGTGTTTTAACTAGTGAATTATAATATATTCTAATATCATATTAAAATAGAAAAAAATAAGTTTAGCTCAATTTTAGTAAACTAGGTTAATAAGGTAAAATTTACTTTTATTTACTATAATTTAATATAATATTTAGTTAACGTGAGATCTTTCATTATTACATTTATAAAAAAAATCCATTAATTTCTAAACTAGATTAATAAAGTAAAATTTGTTGTTGTTTATTTATTACAACTTAATCTAATTTTTAATGAATATGAAATTTCGCACAGATATTATTAAACTTAAAAGAAAATCCATTATTTTTGTAGATTTAACTTAGGCGTGGGTGAGAACAGGAGGGGTTTGCGACGAGGCAGGTGGGTTTAATGTTAGTTCCTCCACCAGAAAACAAGGGTGGCCAACTGGTTTGTGAGGAGGGAACATGTGTCAGGCTTCACCTATTTATACGACCAACATCATATGTCAGCTTCAAAACAATGGTTTTAAACCTCTGTAATTACATAACATGGACAAAAATTAATAAAGTCTGATTTTAAGCACTGATTTTGATATGCAATCCCAATCTCCCGTGTTAATAGTACACAACGTTGAAACGTAATACTAGTGTATATAAATGCATACTTATTTTGATGATGCTATCTTGACTATATTTAACAACCATATTTTCACCTATTTAGAATTGTATCTCTTTGTTGTATTAACTATTTATTCAAATAAAAAATAATTGTTTATTTGTATGCATTCATGTTTGGTGGATGAGCTACGGAACAGAAAGTGCTGAGTTGAGCCGTAATAAAACAAGGTGGTGCAAATAGAATTTGTAATGGATACAAAGAGTAATAGTTGTTCAGAACAAAATATTTTGTGGCCCAATGGAGCTTGTGTAGAATGAAAACCATGGAAGCACTGCTGGCTGTTGCTCCTTCCACCACCACCCTATACTTCTTCACCTCCCCACATTATTTTAAATATAATTATATCCTTAAGTTAAAAAGATTTTTACTTTTACCCTATTTTAAATAATTTGAACCCTAATTTTACTTTCCATTTACGTTTCACCTCCCCACCTCCCGCACTTCCATTCCTTTTTCTTTCCAGTTTTTTTTGGTTTGATAGCTTCCATTGCCGCCGTGGTGTGAAGAAGCGTCGTCGCTGTGGTGTGAAGGAACATCGAGGAGCATCCAGAGCATCAACCAGCATGAGGAAGTATACATCAACGGATGTCCCCAAATAAAACAAACTATAAAATAAAAAACGTAACCTTTAAACGGAGGTGACATCCTTCAACGGATGTCAACATCCGTGGAAGGATGTCACCTCCGTTTACGTTTTTTATTTTAGGGTTTTATTTCAAGGTTTATTCGAATACGAGAAGCACGACACACACTGCACCATTCCACGCACTGCACCACTCCACGCACTGCACCACGAGAACGACACTGTACCACGAGAGGGAGACTGCTTGATAATTCTTTCCACCACCACTAACCTTTGCAACTTATAATATCTCACAACAACGAAAGAAAGAGAGGAAGAAATATAAGGTTAAAATGAAAAAGAAAAATATTTTACTCATGGGACTATAATAGGTTATTAATGAAATAGGTTGTGAACGAGTAAAATTAAAAAATAATAATCTTAAAAATAAAATTTTACTGAAACAAAATAGTAAAAAAGAAGTCAAGGAAGAAAAGTACGGTGGTGAAGGTAGCAACACCCCAGCAGTGCTTCTTTTGGAATAACGGAATAGCTTACAGACCCAACTAGAAAAAAAGAACAAGTAAGGCTTCCCATACGTGAAATGCCAAACAAAGGACAACCAAACCAACACACATTCTTTTCGTTATCGTTACAGATTTTCTAAAGAAACGTAGTTTGTTACCCTTTCCGAGCTCTTGCATTTGTTTGAGTTGCCACATTGTTCAAATTACGAAACGTATCTGTATACAGGAATGACCTCTCTACACTAAGGAAAAGAGAAAAACGCGATTCGCGAAAATCAATCAAGGACAGTAATGGGTATTTTCCCAAACACGTTCTTCACCAAAGCCCGCAACATCATAGGCTTTGGGCTCGCTTCCACCGCTGCCGCAGCCACAATCGCGGCCTCCAATTCCAACGTCTCTTCTTCTTCTTCTTCGTCCTCTTCTTCTTTTACTTCATCTTCTTCTTCTGCTTCTTCTTCTCCTTCATCTACCGCCTCTTCCGCCTCTTCGTCCATTGCCGGCGATACTTCTTCCTCCTCCGATGGCGAAATCGTCCCCCGGAAAATACTGAAAACGAAGCTTTGCATCATCGGAAGCGGGCCGGCGGCGCACACAGCCGCCATTTACGCTGCTCGAGCGGAGCTGAAGCCGGTCCTCTTCGAAGGATGGATGGCGAACGGCGTCGCTCCTGGCGGCCAGCTAACCACCACCACCGACGTTGAGAACTTTCCGGGATTTCCGGCTGGCATCCTCGGCGCCGAGCTCATGGACCGCTGTCGCGAGCAGTCGCAGCGCTTCGGCGCCGAGATCGTCACGGAGACCGTGACGACAGTGGACTTCTCCGAACGGCCGCTTAGGGTTTTCGCCGACTCCACCACCGTGGAAGCTGAATCCGTCATCATCGCCACAGGCGCAGTCGCTAAGCGGCTGAATTTCGATGGCGCGGGTGACGGACCCGACGGGTTCTGGAACCGTGGGATATCGGCGTGCGCCGTGTGTGACGGTGCCGCGCCGATATTCCGGGCCAGACCTCTGGCGGTTATCGGTGGCGGAGATTCTGCTATGGAGGAAGCTAGCTTCCTCACCAAGTTTGGTTCCAAGGTGTATGTAATTCATAGAAGGGACAAGTTTAAGGCTTCTAAGATCATGCAGGGGAAGCTGATGAATAATCCCAAAGTTGAGGTGTTATGGAATTCAATAGTGGTTGGGGCTTATGGGGATAATAAGGGTAGGGTTCTTGGTGGGGTTAAGGTGAAGAACGTGGTGACTGGGGTTGTGTCTGATTTGAAAGTTTCTGGTTTGTTCTTTGCAATTGGGCATGAGCCTGCCACGAAATTCTTGGATGGTCAACTTGAATTAGACTCTGATGGGTACATTGTGACCAAACCTGGCACCACAAAGACTAGTGTTGATGGGGTTTTTGCTGCTGGTGATGTGCAGGATAAAAAGTATAGGCAAGCTATTACTGCAGCTGGAACAGGTAATTCTTGTGTATTTTCAAATATATTAGATTGTTTTGTTCTGTGATAGATATGGATTAATGTGTTGTCAGATTCCTTGTTTTGAAACTGGCTTTTTTGAATTTGGTGGCCATGTTCTCTATCAGTTCCATTAAACATCCTTTTCAAGCAAATTAGAGTATGAACAGGTTATGTTATTATTAGGGTTATATTTTCTTGGTTTTGAAACTGTCATGGATTTCACGTTTTCTCCATGTTCTCAACATTTTCTAATTTTATTTGGAAATGGCATTTGGTAGAATCACCACATTTTGAATATTTTTCGACATACTTTCTGATTATTCAGTGTTCCCACCTTCTTGTAATCCTCGTTTTCCCACCTTTTGTAATTTATTAGAGAGATCCAATAGAGAGGCCTGACAATTTAGGTGTTGTTATATTCTTTAGTATGCTCACCTTCACTTCAGTTATATAGACTATATGATAATAGTAGTATTTCTATCAACAATGTTCTGCTAGAACTTTAAGTCGTATTGATTGTAAATAAATTCTTCAGTTTTATTTTCTTCCATTTCTGAATTGGGAGTTAGTACTTGATGTAAGACAGAATACAGAATTAAAATAAGTTACAGAAAGAGTACGCTTACTATTTGGACAAAGCAACTGAAGCTTAAATTTGAGTAGTCGTTGACTTATATTTGGTTCTGAACTCAGTTTGGGATTAGTCATTGATCTATTCTGATAGAAAAAAACTGAAGGGAACGTATTTCACCTTTATATTTGATTTTTTTGAACTAGAAGTGTCATAAAAGTGATTGCACTGTTTATGGTTTTGACTGTTTGTTGGTCATAGAACGTAAAAAGTGTCACAATTACAGTATGGCGCATAACACAATCAGAATCAGATATAATCCAGCAAAAGTTATACTATGCGAAAGGATAACGGAAATGTTATTATTGATGCAGGGTGTATGGCAGCGTTGGATGCAGAACATTTCTTGCAAGAGATAGGTTTGCAGGATGGTAGGAGAGTTTAACGTTGTAGCTGGAGTTCAGAAAGTGAAGGCTTTTCTTTCTCCTGATAAGTTAACATCTTTATCTGTACGTATGATACTCATCAATTGATTGCAGAGACAAGCAGACTAACATGATTTTCTAAGCTATTGCGTCTCTGTTGTGACTTCATGACAAATATAATAAAATTTAAGCGTGTAATGCAAGTTTTATTTGTTTAGATAAGATCGTTTAAGTAAATTCTATTTTGAAGTTTAACATGATGTTTAAACGAAATAATGTTAAAACGTTTTGAAACATCTAGGATAAGAAGCATTAGACACTACAACTTAACTATACTAAATGTTATAAGAAACTTTAACCGACCGTCTAATCTAGAGAGCATATAACACAAGGTTAACCATCTAAGATAGTTGCTAAACGGTTTAGAACAATGTAAGTTACTCAAACAGAGAGTTTCTAAACAATAGTACACGTGTTATGCATAAATGTTTTAGATCGTCTAATGTTTTAAAACATGTATGTTATAGTGTTTCTTTGGCGGTTGTGTTGTTTGTGTTTTCTTCTTTTGTGTAGATTTCTACTTTCATTAAATTCTTTTTTGTTTATTTATGATTCCAGTGGGTTAGTTGTGAATCATGAGTGGTTAAATTTATTGTAATTAGTTATGATTAGTGGAATCTCTTATAAATATTTAAGGAAGAGCTAAACGGAATTCAGTTTGGAAGGAATATGTATTTTATTGTTTTAACTTTTTAAAGGTTTTATAAACTCAAGTATTTAACTATTGATTCCGTCTAATCCGCAAAGGAAATTAAACACGGTTTTACAAAAAATTTTAAAATATATTCAAATCCTTCTTTTCTAGAGTTTTTATGTGTTACTCTTTGTTTTTAACAAAATGAATTTGAATATCAAATTTCTATCATATTTTTTTTTGGTGAGAAGAGAAATAAATTTTATGATACTTTTTCGTTAAATTGCCATGGAATAAAAGAAAAATTATTACCTAATAAATATATATAATAATAAGGAAAAAGTATTGAAATACCATTTATTTGTTGAATAGGAAGATGAAAAAAAAAGTGTGGGATTCACTAAAAATGGTATATATTTTGCCTGGAATTGGCATATAGAGCAGACTAAAGTGATCTCTTGGTTCTTCAGTAATTTTAATTTCTTTAGAATTCTTTTGGGAAATACTTTTTATTTTATTTTCATTAACTAAAAGAGATTATCTTTTTTTTGTTTCTTATTTCCATCAATAAAACAAAATGTTTTTAGTCTCCAAAATTTATGAGTAATTTTATTTTTGGTCTTTAAACAAAGATTTTACAGGTCTTATATTAATAAAAACCACTATGAATATTCATAAATTTCAAAATTGCATAAATAAAATATGGAAAAAAGAAAGTTTATATGCATAAAATCCGTTTAGAGTTCATTTTCAACACCGTTCTAACCCCAGGATGAAAAGAATACTTCAGTAGTTAAAAAACCGAGGTTTAAGTTACTCAACCTAATTATAATAAGTAATTAATTTAAATTGTTTCGATTTGTGGAAGTGGAGATCAAGTCTTCTCCTTTCATCAGTGTTTTTTCTTTCATTTCACACTTATTACGTTCGTTTGAATTACTTGCCAGAAGGCATTTCTATTACTAGAGTTCACAAGTGTTCGATTATGCTAGCAATAAATATACAACTATCACAGTATCACAAACATATGTTTATAGATTTTGAAATATGTTAATCTAATTACAAACTAATTGATAATAATTTGATTTAGGTTTAATATAATTGTTTCAGTAGGGATTGAGACCAAGACACTAACCTTCGACTTGTGCGCTTCGCTTGTCTGCTTCCAGTTTGGACCGATCGGTCACCTTCAATATTGCCCGCTCGGTGAACTTCAATCTTGACCGCTCAGTTGTAAATGAGGGGAGGTACCTACAAAAGGCACTCCGACGCTCAAGTTAGGAGCGGTTTTATGAACTGTTTGTTACAGTTAACTATTGAAGTCTTAATAGGACGTAAATAGGGCGTACTGTAGTATGAGTTGAATCTGTCTTTACCTCAAACCTAAACCCTTATTTATAGTGTTTAAAGGAATCTAAATTAATTTACCTCTTAATGGTCATTAATGCAAACCTTAATTGTTTAACGGTAGCCGTTATCACATTCATTGTGCGTTAACTCTTCTCAATAGTTATCGAGACCGAACGGATGTGAAGCTGGTCGAGACCGATCGGTAGCCTATGAGCCCATAGTAACATAAGCCCCCCAAGTCTTAGTTAATTGTTCGGCTTTAGCCAAACGGTTAACTATAGGACTTATGAGTTTGAGGGAGGTTGTTCTCGTTGTATTAAGGAGTTTGCTCTCCGTGTGCTTCAAGTCGTTATATCCTATTTGTGCCGAACAGTTCCATGTATTGAATTTGGCCGCATGCTTGACAGTCCTTGTTATCAGAGCTTCCTGATTGATGAGAGTGAGAACCGTTCGGTTGAGAGGGATTTTCTTCCCGATCTTTGGCTTCAACTTTGACGAGAGGGTTTTACCTCTTGGCCGAGTGGGATTTATCGCTCGGTTTTTCGCTTCGACCTTGACGAGGGTTTTACCTCTCGGCCGAGTGGGATTTACCGCTCGGTCTTTGTTTTCTACTTTGACGAGAGGGATTTACCTCTCTGTTGTGATTTGCAGTATCCTGTTACCTGTACTGAAGAAATATAACAACTCGAAATTTGATATGGTGAGAAAGAGAGTAGCCAAACAAACCAATGCATTAATGTCAGAATAGGTTGTTATAAGACCGATCGGCCAATCAAATAAGATCGTTAGGTCTTCAATCTTTATAGAGGAATTTACCTCTTCACCGAGTGGGATTTACCTCTTCACCGAGTGGGATTTACCGCTCGGTCTTCAAATCTTTATAGAGGGATTTACCTCTTGGATGAGTGGGTTTTCCCGCTCGGTCTTCAAATCTTTACAGAGGGATTTACCTTTCGGCCGAGCGGGATTTACCGCTCGGTCTTTTTCTTCAGACTCTTCGAGAGACTTTTTTCGCTGGATATGCACTTCTTTAGCAACGTTTAGGAACGATTGATTGGACATCAATTACCTGGCCTTATTTATTCCATAATGAAAGCGTAGGATAATAACAAAAGTCTAAATCAAATGAAACTAAATTTAACTATGACATTAATAGAGTTTTGGAGGTTTCTCCTTTCTCCTGCTTAGTATTTACCAAATTTGTCGGTGTTACCTCCTGTTTCCGATTGGATGCGTATTGTCTCCTAAAGAGGTTTTCCACATTAGCGAAGCAATCCACTGTGTTGGGAGGGAGAGTGTTATATCATTCCAATGCCTCTTCCTTAAGTGATAATGTGAAGTATCTTCACATGATCGGGTCGCTGTTTGTATAGAATGCCATTGCATTACCGAACGTCCTTAAGTGATTATCCGGATCAGCCGAACCATCATACTTATCCAATACGGGGGGAGTCTTTTCTGGCATTGGGGTTTGCATGATGGTCGCCGTGAAGGGCAATAAACTGGTAGGCCGAGCGGTCTACAGGGGTGTTGGTTCCCTTCTAGCATGACCGTTCGGGTTGGCGTGATTATGGCTTGCCTCATTAGCATTCTCTCGATTTGAGGCGGACCGCTCAGGAGGTTCCGTTCGGCCCTTAGCGCCCTCATCTCCTCCTCATGCCTCTGCCGCATCTCTTGCTGCGCATGCTCCTCCGCTTGTATAGTCTGCGCCTGTGCCTCAATCTGGGCTTGTAACTCTCTTATTAAATCTCTGGTGCTCTGCTCCTCCATATTTCTTGTGGTCACCATTGGGTGTCTTCAGCTTGCTCTCGGCCCCACGGTGGGCGCCAAAATGTTTCAGTAGAGATTGAGACCGAGACACTAACCTTCGACTTGTGCGCTTCGCTTGTCTGCTTCCAGTTTGGACCGATCGGTCACCTTCAATATTGCCCGCTCGGTGAACTTCAATCTTGATTGCTCAGTTGTAAAAGAGGGGAGGTACCTGCAAAAGGCACTCCGACGCTCAAGTTAGGAGCGGTTTTATGAACTGTTTGTTACAGTTAAATATTGAAGTCCTAATAGGACGTAAATAGGACGTACTGTAGTATGAGTTGAATCTATCTTTGTGCGTTAACTCTGCTCAATAGTTGTCGAGACCGAACGGGATGTGAAGCTGGTCGAGACCGATCGATAGCCTATAAGCCCATAATAACAATAATCATCGTTAATTCCAATTTAGTCCGAACGGTCGACCATGTGATTAGTTCCTTTAGATTTATAGACTCAAATCATCTATTTCTTAAGTTGATCCAACGGTTATATTATACGTAAATAAAGAAATTAACATAAATAAAGAAACTAAAATGCAGTTTGATACTCTTGTTTTCTAATCCAAGAGTATGAAAAAGCGTAAAACTCAATTTAAAACAGCTAATTTCTTCTTTATCTCTCAAATAACCTGATTAAATTTTGAAATAAAAAATGAGTGAGCTTCGTGTTTAAGTGAGTTGCATTTGTAATAATCACTCACTTTTACTCTTTTCAACTTAAACACTTTTACAATTAAGAAATTTATTTATACTATCATTTCACAAAATATTTTTTTAACAGGAGAAAATAAAAATAAAATTAACAAAATTAACTTTTTTTAAAATGTTAAAAAAAAACAATTAAAATTTAACAATAATACATAAAAATTAGAAGAAAAATCTGAGACTTAATTAAATTTCAAGTCTCTCATAAATTTTGTTATTTCCATGTGATTTTATATCAATATTTTTGAATTGTTGAATCTTCAAATTTTTATGTTTTTCTATTAAATATCTGATGTTAATTTCCTTGAGAATATATGATTAATATAAAATATATTATGGATAATATAAAGTGATAATTGATTTTTATTATTTTAATTGAAAATTTATTAACTAAGGTGATCACCGTGCTTCTTGATAACTTTCATGTGATTACCTGTAACAATCAAAGGATATGTTCCTTGATAATCAAAAGATACGTTCCTTGTCACTTAATGAAAAAAAATTAAATGATTAGGATTCAATATTAAAAACATAAAAAATTTAAATATTTTATAGATAAAAATCAATTAATAAAAATTTAATTGAAAATATTTAAATTAATGAATTGTGGGATCGTGGGATCGTGAGTCTATTATTTAATAAAAAACTCAAACATGTTGCAGAGGATGCATCAATTATTTAAATTAAAATACTATATCTTAAATATAAAAAATTACACTCTGATTATTAAATATCCATCTAAGGGATCTGAAACCTAATATAAAGTAAAATAGGTTTTTCATTCATGTTCCGTTTCAGAAGAAAAATAGGTTGTAAAATGGGAGGAAGGGACAGGATCCAACCATTAAAAGGAGAAATATAAGAATGAGGAAGGGAAGAAGAACCACAGAATAATATATACCACCCAACAGAACCAATAAACCTTGAACAACCAGTGACTATTACTATAAACATCTCTACATCCCATTTGGAGACATCATCTGTGCTCTTGCTAAAATTACAAATTAACCATATGGATCTTACAAGACATCAAAAAACTGCAGACTAAAGTACCATCATCATCTAAAGCAGTAGTAGCTTTAAACAAGAGAATAACAGCACACGACACAGATGATTTCTTTCTGTAAAACAAATACAACTCTAATCCCAAAAGTATGGCTCTTGTTTTCCTCCACCCTCTAATCCAACTCCCTCTATACAATCTCCGTAAGAGTCGCACCAACCAAATATTCAATGAATGCCAAACATAGACACTTTTGGGGAGCTGGATTCACTGGTGGAAGATGCCAACCATCACTTTTGTCTTTATGTGATGGTTTTCTTATTAGTCTCTTAAGACAAGTGAATTTTAACGTGAGCAGCTTATGGGACAATTTTAGACATATCCCGGTTTGATCTGTTGTATTTCATATGGCTCTTAACAAGTTGTCCAGCTGCAATTGCCGACATGAGTGATAGCTCCCCCGCCAGGACTGAACCGGCTACAATGGTGGCCAGTAGCCTAGAATTTGCACCGGGAGATTCTGTACTGGCACCCTTCACACCAAGTAAATTAAGACATGCAGACTGAGATGCGAGTTGTGTGCCCCCTCCTACAGTACCAACCTGACAACCACAACAGAAAAGGATCTCTTATACTCAAGCTGTCTAAGGAATTAAAGAAAGAAATATCTATCTACACATGTTGGATGAGTATTTCACCATGTCCAAGGAGATTAAAACAAAAGGCAAACATAAAACAATGACAATGAAAAAGGTAAAACCAGGGCACTCAATCTTGGATTTTCATGATATCTTCTTTTGGGAGTCAAAGAGCAAGACACAGACGTAGGTAAAGGACGCCAGCGCTAGGCGGGCCTAAATCATAGGCCAATACAAAAACGTGCATCGCATGCTTATATGTGTAATGGGAACACCAAATGCATCTATTAATAGAGACTAATATTCCACTACACAAGACTGTATTCTTTCTCTAAAATATTAGAAATGGTCAACGTCCACCTACGTTAACTTGGCGAAAATGACACTACCTAATGTTTTGATGTAACAATAATTTTAAAAGTAAATTGAAGTTAAAATAATTTTGAAAATTAAAATTATTACAAAATTCAATAAATATTTTTTAAATAATAATATATTAAAATAAATTACTTAAAAATATTCAAATTTAACTTAAATTTAATTATTTACCTAAAAAATTTAATTATGAATAAAAAACATTGTTATATATAACTTTCATTTGAAATTGTCTTATAGATGTGAGAATTTAAAAGCAATTTTTTTTCTTGTTTTATGTGATTAGTTGGTTTCGTTTACTATATTTTCAATTCATTTCTTTCTACATAATCAAATTATCGTTTTTCCCAGTTTAGAATCAAAGAGGCTCTAAAAGAACAGAGAAGCAGTAGAAGATGAGAGAAGCGTTGTACCTCAATTGAGGGCATGGTCACAGAAACGTGAAGGTCCTTGCCACCATTGACAGCTTCCATCATGGTGATGCAGTGAGAACTCTCCACATTCTGGGCAGGATCCTGACCAGTGGCAATGTAGATAGCAGACACGATATTGCTGGCATGGGCATTGAACCCACCAAGAGCACCAGCCACGGCTGACCCAGTAAGGTTTTTTAGCATGTTAAGCTCCACTAGGGCCTCTACGCTGGTCTTCAACACCTTATTCACCACCTCCTCCTTAATTATGGCCTCACACACCACCGACTTCCCACGTCCTTCAATCCAGTTCACAGCTGCTGCTTTCTTGTCCGAACAGAAATTTCCTGGAGCAAAGCAACAGGGTATGCCACAATTTCAGCTACTGCCTTTAAACATGGCAAAGGAAAGTGCAGTAAAAACACATAAAGAAGATCATGTTTACCAGAGATTCCAATAACATCCATGTCAGGGAAGTCTGTCTGAAGAAAATCAAGGACATTCTGAACACCTTTAGACACCATGTTCATCCCCATGGCATCACCAGTGCTGCATCGGAATCTCATGTACAGATTCTTGCCCGCAATAGCACACTGAATACTCTGCAACCTGGCAAATCTGCTCGACCTGCGCATATATCCATTACATATTACTCATCATTTGTTATAAGAAACCCGCAGTAATTATGGCTTTAATAGTTCTAGAAGACAAAAAGCGATGACGACAGATCCACATAGGTATTCCTAAGACTTTGATCGATCAACATAAAAAAATGAAATAAAAAGATAACCGTAACATACATCAGCCAAAATTACCAATTCCCCAGCTTGATTTCAGTCAATTGTTTTCTACGTTTTTATTTGGATAATCTAGGTCCCGTTTCTTACAATTATCAAAACAAGCCTTACAAAAGTACTCCCAGATTTACCCATCAACAAAACCATTCACGGTGGGATTCCAATTTATCTCGTTGTGAAAACAAATACAAATCGATCCGGTCAATTAACGAACTAAGGTTGTCCATAAAATATATGTTCTTCAAATAAAAATAGAGAAGAATGTTGCTTTCTTACTATATTTTCCTTAGTTTTCACACGTCAGAGTGAAAGTTTGGTAGCAAAACATAACGGACAAAAAAAATACAAAAGAACTTTCAATGAAATATGAAGGCATAAGATTTATAAACACTAACATCGCATGACGTTTTAGAGAAATCCTGAAGCACACGGCAATCATAGATGGTCATATGCATTCGTGAAAGAGACATTACGCCGTGGTTTCGGAAATAGCAACGTAAAGCGTCGCAATCGGAACATAAAAAAGTGGGGAAAGAAACTTGGAAAAGAAAGAAAAAAGAGAAGGAGAAAGAGATAGAAAAAGAGAATACTTGTTGAAAACGACAGCAAGGGAATCGTAGTTGAGAGGATCCTCCAAGAAGAACTTCAACTGCGCAGCGCGCTGAGCAGAGGGCAACCTGACAACGGGTGCTCTGGTCATGCCATCCCTGAGAAGCACATAAGAAGCACCACCAGAGACGTAAATAGCTTTGCACCCTCTGTTGGTGCTGGCAACCAGACACCCTTCAGTGGTGGCCATAGGCACAGTGTATTCCTTCCCATCCAACAACAACGGCCCCGCCACTCCAACGGGAATCTGCACGAACCCTATCGGCATCTCGCAGCACTGCCCCAATATCGAATCGTAGTCGAACCCCTGCACGGGTAAACCCTCCAGCGACCGACCCGTCAGCCTCTGCACTGCCGCACGCCGGATCGCAGCTGCCCGACCGCAATCCCCAAGGCGCGACTCCAAGGCGTACGACGGGACCGACCCCGAAACCACCGCCTCAACGACCTCTTCGTCCTCGGGAGACAACGAAATCGGTGATGGTGCTAGTGCTGCCTCGTGAGAAGATTTTAGAGGTGGAGGATTTGATAACTCCACCGATTTGTCGACGGATTTGGAGCGTGGGAGAGGAATTTGATTGTGTTTTATCTTGGAGGCAGGGGAGTCGTGGAGCGCGGCGGGGCAGGGGCCAGGGGTGCGAGAGTCTTCGCGGAGGATAGTCTCCTCATCAGAGAGCTCGTCGAGGGAGGCACGGGAGGCGAACCCGAAGAAGCCGAGGAGGTAGACAGCAGAGGCGACGAGGGAGACTATGGCGGCTGTTTCGGAGGGGGTGACTGCATGGAGGGGAGTGGCGGTGCGGATCTTGTCGCGCCAGCGGTGGAGGAGGAAGTATGCGACGGAGAAGAATACACCGAAGAAGAGGGCGTTGGTAAGGTAGAGAGGGAGGAGCGTTTGCGATGGGGCGTGGGAGTGAGTGGATGGGGCGGTGAGGCTATCGTTGTTATTGAGCTTCTGGGTTTTGACGCGGTCACCGGAGGCGGGAAGGGATCGACGACGAACGTCCATTTCCCGAGTGGAAGTGACGGAGGGAATGCAGATGCAGAGGGAAATGTGAAACCCAGAAGCTGGATGGATGGATGGATGGAGGAGGAAGAGCGAGAGTGCTAGAAATGGAATTGTAGTTGAAAGGAAGAGCGAGACTTTAGAAGGTTTTTTATAGAAACTCTGAGCTTGCCGCGCTCCACCGTTGCCCACGCGGACAGCGTGCATCCCTTCTTTCTCCCATTTTTTCTCTTTTTTATTATATCCCTCCTCCTATCTCTCCAATATTCACATGTTCCAATTCCACCTTCTTCTTCTTCTCTGTTTCACTTTCACTTTTCTCTCTCCCTCCATCCCTCAATTTTTAAATCACCAAATAATCTTTCAGAATATACTCTTCTCCTTATGCAATATTCATTATCTAAATTATACCATCGCTGTCTTGTTTGGCTGTCCCAAATCTTATGGTTAATTTTCAATCCAGTAAATGAAACCTCACCTTATTTTAGTACCTAAGTTGGTTCACATGTAATTGGTAATTTACCTTTAAAATTAGGTTGGAAATTTATTCAAAGGATATTCTCTCAATACCTCAAATAAATATATCCCAATGAAGCTTGATTGTGGTAAATTCAATGTTTATTTTACACATTTTCTTCACATTCACTAAATATAGGGTTAAATATGTTTTTCGTTCATTAAGTATCACACAATTTTTGGTTTAGTCCCTATTCGAAACTTTGATGGTTTTTAGTCCTCAGTTTTAAAACTCTTAATATTAGTCCTTAAAATTAGACGGCGATAACTTTTAGTAGATGTGGCAAACAGCGAGGCCATGTCTTATGCCAGCTTGCCTCTTCACTCTCTGTCACGTTGCTTGTGTCGTTCGTCTTCTCCGGTAGAGCAGAGCCTCCATCAGACCAGTCGCTCAATCCAAGGCGTCGCCGGCGACACCAATCGCCACCCGGGACCATTGCCGGTCGCGGCGTCGATTTCTCCCTCCTTGTCGTTTCTCCGCGCGCGAGAGAAGCTCTCTCGTTCCTCCGCCAATCGCCGCCTGAGAGAGCCGAGCCTTCGCGAGCCACAAACTTTAATCTTTAATATGTACTTCCTTTTCTCTGTTTTCTTCCCTGCACAATTCATTCACTAAATTAGAAACCTTCACTCTCTTCATGAAATGGCTTCCTTTTTCACCTTCGTTTTGTCCCTCTTGCTTGTGGCACAATGCTGCTGGTGTCTAACTTCGCCCAAGAAGACATACATAGTTCACATGAAACAGAACAACAAACCTTCAATCTACCCCACTCACACCGACCGGTACACCGCAAATCTTCAATCTTTAACCACTGATTCTGATCCCTTGCTTTACTCTTATACTCATGCCTACAACGGCTTTGCGGCGTCGCTGGCCGAGGACCAGGCGCAGGAGCTTCTCAGATCCGAGGATGTTCTTGGAGTGTACGAGGAGACAGTCTACCAACTACACACCACGCGCACGCCGCAGTTTCTGGGGCTCGAGAGAGAGAGACGGGGCTGTGGGAGGGTCACACCGCGCAGGACCTCAACCAAGCGTCGCACGACGTTATCGTGGGGGTGCTGGACACAGGAGTGTGGCCTGAATCTCCAAGCTTTACTGACGCCAGTATGCTTGAGATTCCTGCTGGACCAACGGCTGCTTTGCGTCAGACATTCTCGTCGGGATGGACCACGCCATTCAGGACGGCGTCGATGTGCTCTCACTCTCCCTCGGCGGCGGCTCCGCGCCGTACTTTCACGACACCATTGCTATAGGCACGTTCGTAGCGGTGGCAAAGGGGATCTTCGTCTCCTGATCCGCCGGGAACAGCGGCCCCGAGAAGGCCTCACTTGCAAATGTTGCACCCTGGATAATGACCGTTGGGGCTGGGACGTTGGACTGAGCGGCTGGTCCGATGGAGGCTCTGCTCTGCCGGAGAAGACGAACGACACAAGCAACATGGCAGAGAGTGAAGTGACAAGCTGGCATAAGACGTGNCACACCGCGCAGGACCTCAACCAAGCGTCGCACGACGTTATCGTGGGGGTGCTGGACACAGGAGTGTGGCCTGAATCTCCAAGCTTTACTGACGCCAGTATGCTTGAGATTCCTGCTGGACCAACGGCTGCTTTGCGTCAGACATTCTCGTCGGGATGGACCACGCCATTCAGGACGGCGTCGATGTGCTCTCACTCTCCCTCGGCGGCGGCTCCGCGCCGTACTTTCACGACACCATTGCTATAGGCACGTTCGTAGCGGTGGCAAAGGGGATCTTCGTCTCCTGATCCGCCGGGAACAGCGGCCCCGAGAAGGCCTCACTTGCAAATGTTGCACCCTGGATAATGACCGTTGGGGCTGGGACGTTGGACTGAGCGGCTGGTCCGATGGAGGCTCTGCTCTGCCGGAGAAGACGAACGACACAAGCAACATGGCAGAGAGTGAAGTGACAAGCTGGCATAAGACGTGGCCTCTGTTTGCCATATCTACTAAAAGTTAACGCCGTCCAATTTTAAGGACTAATATTAAGAGTTTTAAAACTATGAAGACTAAAAACCATCAAAATTTCGAGTAAAGACTAAATCCAAAATCGTGTGATACTTAAGGAACGAAAAACATATTTAACTCGATATACTAATATCACATGCTAAAATTTTATCAGGAAACATAATCTCTTAATAGAGGCGGTATTAGATGACCAGACTCAAAATATAGAACTAAATTAGTCGAATATTACTGGATTTATTATAGTGTAGGTGTAAGAGTGGTAAGAAACTTTCTTAATTTTTCAAACATATGTGGTATCCAAGATTAGCCAATTTTAAAGTCATACAGATAAAGATATTTGAGAGAACTCAACACTAATGCTTGTTATACAAAGTGGAGTTACGGTACGAGCCTCTTTTTAGCTAACATGTTCTAAAATAGAGTTAGATGTTATTATGTGGTAGCAGTGTATTGCTGATAAAACAAATTATGATACAAGTGTTTAATATACATACATGTTTTAGTATAAAACTGATTGTAAAAATAAATAAATATAAGAAGTGAATAATTTGATTTAAAGTTAATAATAAGATAATAAAAAGATAATGTTACAAAATACAAAGATAATAATAAAATATATATTTATTTATTTTTTGCTAAAATATTTTCTAGAATACAAGATTTGTAAGATAAATTAAAATTTTTTGTAAGACTTAGCTCCAATTTTTAGAATTATAGATTTTGGATTCACCTTTCGATCTTTTATCTATTTTTTCATATGGTCAGGCCTTGGACAACTAAGATAATATACAGTCTTTCACTTGTGAGTCAAAGTGTATGAGATATAAAAGGTTCTGGACAACTAAGATAATATATCGTCTCTCACTTGTAAGTCGAAGTGTGTGAGACATAAAGGCTGAAAAAATCTATTAAGCTCATTATGGATATTTTCTTGCTAAGCTTTTTCACTTGTTTTGTTTTAACTGGTTCTTTTGTCATGTGAGTTTTAAATTTGGTGTCTTCTTTTTGCACATAGTCACTTTAGTTTCCATTCTAATACTCCATTTTCTCTCACTTTATCTTTAGGTAACTATCTCCCTTTTTGTTAAATTCGACATTTGTTTGTAGTTGCATAATAATTTATGGTCTGATTTATTTTACCTCGACAATTTTGCTAGCAAAGTTGGCCCAAACGAGTAGGTTTGATTGTTGCTCTCCTCCGAAAGCACATGTTGGATTTAGTCAGGCGATGACTCGCTCCCAATCGAGTTGGAATTTATCTTGTTTTTAGTCTATCGATCACTTTCTCCCAGGTGAACTGGAGTTTATCTTATTTAGTTGAGCGATGACCTACTCCCAACCGAGCTACAATTTAACTTGTTTATAATCGGTGATGACCCGTTCCCAACAAAGCTAGAATTTATCTTGTTTTTAGTCGGACAATGACATGTTCCTCGGTGAACTAGAATTTATCTTACTTTTAGTCGGGCTATGACTCACTCCTAACCGAGCTAAAATTTGTCTTATTTTAGTTGGGCAATGAACCACTCCCAAGTGAACTAGAATTTATCTTGCTTTTGGTCAGGCGATGAACCGCTCCTAGTCAAGTTGGAATTTATCTTCTTTTTAGTCGAACAATGACTCACTCCTAGCCAAGTTGGAATTTATCTTGTGTTTTCAGTTGGGCAATGACTCACTCCTAGTTGAACTAAAAGCTATCTTGTGTTTTAGTTAGGCAAGGACCCTCCTAACTAGAATTTATCTTGTTTATAGTTAGGGGATAACTCGCTCTTAGGCGAACTTAAATTTATCTTGTTTTAATTGGACAATGACCTACTCATAATCGAGCTAAAATTTATCTTATTTTTATTCATGCAATAACCCGCTCCCAACTAAATTGAAATTTATCTTACTTTTACTCAAGCAATGACCCACTTCCAAGTGAATTGGAATTCATCTTGTTTGTAGTCTACTTGCTCTTAAACAAGTTGAAAATTATCTTACTTTTAGTTGGACAATAACTTGCTTTCTGGTGAATTGGAATTTATCTTTAAATATAATCTCAAAGTTAGAGATCTACATATTATATTATATTATAATATATATATATATATATATATATATAATTTAAAGTATACATTGATATTTTTTGTTGAAATAAATTTATTTATAATTATTTTTTTTATATTTAAAAAATATTATAAATATTTTAACTTTAATCATATAAGTTTTATATGTCAAAATCATAATAAATAAAAAAAGTAAATAAAAAATAATTTTTTCAAAATATCACTGAAATATTTATGTTGGTTAATATAAAATATTTAAATGGCTAAAATAAAATATTACTATAAAATTTTTAAGTTGGTTAAAATAAATAATTTGTATTTTATAAAGCATCATAATAAAAAAAATAAGTTGGTTAAATATTAGGGTTATGTTCCGGGTATGCATCGCGATGATCATCTCTATGGTGCAGGGTTGCTTCGCGTTTTGCGATGTGATGAAGATGTGTTTTACTACAGGTAGGTCTGTATGTGGAGGTTTTTCGTGGTTGACGAAACTGCAGTGGTTTCAATGGTTGCCTAAGGTTTTTGTTTTGACAGAGAAGATGGAGATGAAGATGTTGTTAATGTGTCATCATGTGTCCCACTTGAAATGTCATCATATGTCGCACCTAAAATGTCCTTACTTTGTGATAATGACATATTTTACCATGATTTCAGTGTCGAATTTAGAGAAAATTTCAACTCTTTCTTAGCTTTTTGCCTTGTAAATCCTAGTTTTCTTTTAGTTTCTTAAGTGATTGCATCTTAAACTTTAATGATTCAATTTCATCATTAATCCCCATTGTTTAGTATGTTTTGGTCATTTACATCCAAGCTTGTATGTCAAACTGAAGAACTGAAGAACCATATAAGAAAGAATGAAGGTAAAAGAAGAAGTTTTGAGAGCAAAGATAAACGTTGAAGCTGGGGTGCGGTTGGCGTGCAGTCGTCCAGACTTGCTGTAGCTGAGGTGCAGCTGGCGTGCAGTTGAGCACTAGCTCTCTGGAATGCTGCCACTAGGGTGCAACTGACGTGCAGCTGAGCGCCAACTCTCTGGAATGTTGCCGCTGGGTGTAGTTGGCGTGTAGCTGGCGTGCAGCTGAGCGGTGGCGACGCTGATGTGGCAAATTTGGTCTATTTAGGGCTGAAACGCAAGGGGATCTACATCTTTTGCTGCCCAAACACGATTTCTCTCATTTGGAGCTCCTAGAGGCGAGCTAGGAGCTGTGGGAACAATCCTTCTTCACCCTTGGGTCTTCTTCCTTCTTCCATTTCCACCATTGTTGTAAGCTTGAGCTTTCCATTCATGGAGGGCTAGTTTCATTGTTGTTGGGGGATTGATGTAGCCACTGAACTCTTATGTAAACTACTATGTTTTGAATGAATATATGCCTCTTTCATTGATTTTTAGTGTTTAATTCCTTTTCTTAATGCTTGTTGTGAATTTTCTACCCATTTCATGATTTTAGGGTTTGCTTGATATTGGTAAATGTTGTGTAAATCTGGACTTGGATTAAACACCTAAAGGAAATAGTATCTAGGGATAGAACTAGGACATTTGGTTGTCTTAGATCTCAATTCTTAATGCGGAAATAATTGTTAGGTCTTCCAAGGGATTGGAGCCTAATAAGGAAGTCTAGGCTCTCTCTACCAAGAGATTGGATTTGAGTAATTTAGTAGATTGACATTGGCATATTAATGAAGAGGAAGTGATTTTCTATACATAAGATTGAATTAGGTGAAATCATACCCCCAACAATACTATTCCATATCATTTCTAATCTTTCCATTTCCAAGTGTTTGAGTATCTAAGATCACTTTTATCATTTATGTGTTCATGTTTACTTTAATTGCACTAAAACCTAAATTATGAAGCATTCTTTAGTCTAAGTTAGTTGGAAATTATACGATTGTTTGGTGACACGAGTCTCTTGTTAAATGATATTTTGTCTTACCGGTTTTATTACTTGAAACGATTTGGTATACTTGTCAAAGTCCCAACACTTTGCCATGTCATTTAAATAAGTCACGTCAATGTGCCATGTTAGCATAAATTTATAGTCGTTCAGCCAATTTAACGACAAATATCTAATTGCATCAATTTTGCACAATTAGGACCCAATTGTGACAAAAAATAAGTGAAGAACCAATTTGAGAAAAGCCACCAAAAATAGGAACCTACCGTATGATTAAACCTAAATTTTATCATAAAATATTTAAGTCATTTAAAATAAAATATTACTACAGAGTGGGTTAAAATAAAACTATATTAAATATATCAATATTTAGGTTTCATAAAACATATGTTATCATCGAGTTCGAAATTGCCCTAGCTTATGACATATTTGTCGCTTTGCTTGTTTAGAAGTTTCATCCTCTTAAGATGAGTACAAATGTTGATGTAGTCCCCTTTATGGAGCTTCTCTTCCAGTTTGTTGCATTGAACCGGAACCCGAGGAGCGTCTCTAGGAGCAAGCTCTTCTCATTTGATTAACCCTCGATCCTTTCTTCGAGCTCCCATAGGTTTCAATCCATTGTCTCAACTCCTCGTTTGCTTTCCACAACTGTTCTTTCTCATGTAAGGCATCCTCCTCCTTTCTTACTACTCCTGCTTCTTTATGCAATGAATCATGTTCAGCTTGGGCAGTATTAGACCGAGCTTGAGCCTCAACTCTTGAATGGTTTGCAAGATCTATTATATTGTTAGACCATTGTCGTTTCTATCATCAACTTAATGATTTGCATTGTTCCTCGTTGTTGTTACAAATTTGAATAACAAGTGAACTATGATCAAGTTTTATCGAGCACTACATTGAGTGTCAATTTGTTCTGATAACCTAGTACCTTAAACATGAAAATAAATAGAGAAAAAATAATCTAATTCAAAATCAACAATACTTTAAGTCAAGACATCGAAGTTCCTTATTTCTAAGTATGTATTTCTATTTATAAATAAAATAGTTACGAAATATATATATATATATATATATATATATATATATATATATATATATATATTTGAAATAAGAATATATTTTAGTTACAAAATAAAAAACAATAATAAAATATAAAATATTTTTTTGTTAAAATATATCTTTAATTACAAAATCTATTAATTAAATCAAAACTTCTTACAAGACTTTGGTCCAATTAGACTTATAGAATTTGGATCTATTTTTTAGCGTTCTATTTATCTTTGAAAAAGTCAAACCTCAACCAACCAATGGTTAAATACCTTTTAAAAATTATTGGATTATGAGTAATTCACTCAATTTCGATATATTTTAATTAAGTTGAGATGTAATTGATCGACCTTAACTATGTGTTTGAAAAAAATGATGTGATATAAAAGTTACGTATTTCTATTTGTGAGTTAATTAAATTATATTGATTTGTCTCTATTATTGTATTGGTATCTATATCTATATATGAACATATTTTCCTTTTTTTTATCTACTTTCTTTTTTTCATTTTTCTCTTTAAATAAAAGTTTATTTTTTTAACTAAAATATCGATTTTATCAATTTTGCTTAATTAATTATTTCTTTATATTTAATCATTTTTGTTTAACTTAATTATTTTTTAATTATAAAACTATCCATACAATAAATATAAATTATTACAGTAAAGTTGAAAATTTATTTATATTTAATTTTATAATTATAATAATAAATAATGTAATAATTTTATTATTTTTTATTATAAAAAAAATTCCCTATTAATAAAAGAAAGTAATTGAAGTCACATGTTCATATGATTAACCCAGACCACCAACCTATAAATGAATGCTGTTTTGAATATCGGAGATACTCAAATTTGAAGTACATTATGGTAGTCATGAATACTAAATTTAAATATATTAATTAATTTTATTGGTTGAATACCAAACTTAGATTCAAAATATGGTAATTTTTTTAATTAATTAATTCTTTTTCTGATATATTTATTTTTACATGACATTTTTTTTATTAATTATGAAATATATGTTTGATATATTATATGGAAGAATGTTATTACAACTTAGAGATAAAAGAATTGATAGTGAATTTCAAATGAAACTAAATGGGGGATAACAGTTCATCAATTAAGTATAATATCTATATAATTCTCATTATTCAATAAGATTACGTGAAGATTTAGTTACGGCGAACGTACAAAAGAGTTATCTAGTATATTTTTTTTATTCTTAGTTAATATTTATTAAAATTGATTAAGTTATGAAAGTGATTAATTTAACAAAAACATATAATTATTCATTGGGCACCATATTATTTTAATAATCATTCATACAAACCCAACAAAGAGTTTATAAAATAAAAGTTTTTCCAAATCAAATATACATATGTACATGTTTACCTAAAATGATTGTAATTATCTAAAGTCATTTTTTTAGATTTATAACATTATATGTCCATATATGTCAAATATGTAACGACACAATAAAAAGTTATTAAGAATAAGATTAAAATATATAATTTTATACAAGTAGTCATATTTGAGAATACATTAACAATTTAGCAAATTTCATTTGACTTAATTTTCAAAATTTTAGATCTAGAAGTAGATTTTAAATTTGAAATGAATATTAAATACAGAAATAATAAAATAGATGTATTCTTGAATACTCAATCTAAGTATTTTATGTCTTCAAATCTCAAGTGTATATAAATTTATATTCTGTATTAATATTGTGTTTAAGTGATGTGACAACTTTTCTTTACCTATATCTCAATTTATATGATTTAACCTTTCACTAAAATAATAATATCTTCTTCGAATAACTTTTATGATTAATGCTTTAAATGACCAAAGTATTATTATTATCTTATATGTGATTTCAAAAACTATTCGAACCAAGATATCAAAATTTCAATTAGATTTTTAATATGAAATAACAATATTAACCTATAAAACGTATTAATAAGCATTGGCATTTTAACATAGAAAACAATTAATAATGTATTTGAAAATAAGGTAATTTCATTCAACTTGTTAAACGAATTTAATAGAAAAATATTTTAATAGTGTTGGAAATTTAAGTGCGAGTCTAAGTTTTACATTGGCTAGAAATAAAAAAGTGAAGCACTACATAAGGATGAAGACTCATAAACTCATTATTTTAAGATTGAGAGTAATGCCAATTTCTTATGTGGTTCGATTTAGGTCTCATTGATGTTGTGTCTCTTTAGTGAACTTCCTCTTTCAATCTTTCACAAAGACAAGTCTTCATCATTTATCAGGTTTATGATATAATGATATTTCAATTTAACGTGCTTGCATTTAGAATGAAGAATTGAATTTTTAGAAAGACATACATCACTCTAACTGTCACTGAACAAATGAGTGTCATCTTGCTTTTTCTACCATCCATATCCAAGTCTGCATCAGAAAATCATTGTAAATGATTTTACTTCTTCTAAAAGACAAATGCATCTTTAAAGTGTTCTTCAAATATCTCAACATCCAATTCACACCTTCCCAATACTCTCCTTTATGAGATTTGATAGAAACTTACTCACAACTCTCATTACACATGTTATGTTAGATTTGGTACAAATCTTAGCATACATAAGCTTCTTATTGCAAATGCATATAAATATTTAGACATGTGACTTTCTTTTTCATCTATTTGAGAAGATTGTTCTTTTGAAAACTTTAAGTGAGTTTGTATTCCTGATTTTAACATTTTAAACATTAAATCTAACTTAATAAATAAATTTTAAATTGTAGTTTCTAAATTTATTGAAATATTTATTATATTTTAAAATCATTTTATAAAAATATATTAAATTATTATTTTATTGCGGTATTTTAATTTAATGCAATGAAAATTATCATAACTTTAAAATTCTTATATATAAGTACATTTATTAAATTATACTTTGTATTATAATGTTGTATTTCTTTAAGTATTTGAAAAATAAAATCTTGTGGTAGTGCTTAAAAATCATTATTATGCTAAAATATCTATTTTTAAATTGTATACCATTACTATTTTTTTACCTTTAGAAATAAAATTTTGCAGTGACAGTAACTCGTCAATATTTTTTAAACAAATATTTTTTTTTAATTTAATAAAATAAAACTTCAGTAGTGACAGTTTTAGACATACACGATTTTGTGATGTTAATTTAGTTTCTTTCAATTGGATGGGAAATGTTTCAATTTTAGAAACATTTGCGGGTCTATGTCTAGCATCGAACCAAATATCATAACTTCTTTCATATTCATAATAATTTAGCTTTGTCCACTTTTTCTCAATTAGTTATATATATATATATATATATATATATATATATATATATATATATATAATTTAAAATTAGCTCGTACATAATTTTAATTTATAGAAATTATCTTATATAAAATATTTCAAATTTTTATTTTTTTAATGTTGTATAAAATAATTTTAGTTAGAGAGAAAATTTTGTAAATAATTTTTTCTTATATAAATTACTTTAGAGAAATTTCTCTAAATAGACTTTATATTATATAACTAACCCTAATTTTTCTAAGTAGTGTTAGCATTGTGTGATCCATCATAACAAAAATATAAGATTTTAAGAGGGTTTTTGTTTTTATTATTATCGACGATTATAACCTCTAATAAATACATTTCTTACGGTTGAAAAATCACAGAAAAAAGTATCGTCGACAAATAATTTTTTATGGTTTTTGTGTGTAATCATTTTGTAGGAGTTCTTGAAAACTGTTGTTTCTTACTGGCTTTTTTTAAAATCTCTGCTACTTACGGGGTTTATGAAAAATCGCCGGTGCGAGTTGAACAAAACCACCAGTACTTTTCTAAAATCATTGATAATTATTGACTTTACTGACTTTACGTAGTTAGCATTTTCAGAACCATCAATAATGTAAAAAATTTAGTTTTTATTATTATTTAAATGATTTAATGATCATAAAAAATATTTTAATAATAAACTAAAATTAAATAATCTGAAACCCAAAATTAAATATTGTTATATAAAAAATGTTAGAAATGCAATTATTTGTTCAATCCTAAAAATTAAAATAAACATGTTCAAAATAACAATTATCAATTTTGTTTATCTTCATTATTTGGTACGCTTTCTTAATCATATATCTACCATATAAAATAATAGTGAGTCATTAATATATTAAAAAAGTTATTAAACGAATTTAAGATATTGTCATTGTAAGGATGAAGAGATTGACAAAACTTGCTACATTAATGCCAGAATGCAAACTGACATGAAATGGTCTTACATAAGGGATTTTGGTGGATAGGTTATGCAAAGCAAACAAAGTTATAGTAGCTTAGGTGAATGGGGAGAACCTAACCTAAGCAAGAGAGTGTAGAAGGAGCAATGTAATAAGCAGGAATGGAAAAATATAGTGGAATACATTTCTTCAAAATATATTTTTATAAAATAAATTAATTAATTAATTAAAAAAAATAAAAAACAAAGGACAAAATTTAGGTCGTGGATTGAAAACATAATAATGATGGTGAATTAAAATAATAATATTAAAAAAAAGATAGACCGTTTTTAGTGAATTGAAAACATAATAATGATGGTGAATTAAAATAATAATATTAGAAAAAGATAGACCTTTTTTAGCCTATAAATAAGGTGGATTGAAAACATAATAATGATGGTGAATTAAAATAATAATATTAAAAAAAAGATAGACCTTTTTTAGCCTATAAATAAGGAAGGGTTGTTTTTCAGAAAATGACAATAAGAAACCAAAGTTAAGAAAATTTTAGTTGTTAATTTCATAGTAAGAAGAGGAGAGTTGTCGAAAGGCTCTTTGGGAGCAATTTTCGAGCGAGAGGAAATGTCCTGTTAGTCTACCTACATAGGTTTTAGGTTTTGATTGTCGTTGACTATGTTTTTTGTGTTTTTCATTTTTGGAGTTAACCGAGTAAAACCTTAATTCTCACTTCGCTTACCATTTGATTAAGCCTAAATTTTAATATATGATTCCTGAGATATGTTAATCCACTTTGACCGTTCAAAATTTTAATTTAATGTCTTTAATTAAAGAAATGAATTTCGCAATTTAGACTAAATTCACCACAACTTTATTTGTGTCTCAGTTATTTCAATAAAGTTTTAATCTCCACTTGGTTTATTGTTAGATTAAACTGAACATTTTATATATGATTCTCGAAGCATCTTACTCCCTTTTGAGCGTTCAGATTTTTAATTAAAGATCTGTACTTAGAGAAATAAATTTCGCACTTTTGAATAACCTGATTAACACTATAATTATGTCCTTAAGTTACCTCAGTAAAAACTTTAATCCTCGCTTTGTTTACCAATAGATTGACTTGATAATTTAATATATGGCCCATAAGACATATAAAATAATCTTGACCTCTTGGATTTTCAATTGGATGGTTGTGCTTAGAGTAATTAATTTTTCATTTTGGATAGATCTGAAAACCACTTAAATTTCAAATTTTAAGTTACTTGGGTAAAACTTCAATTTCAACCTAGTTAACCGTTAGATTAACCTAAAATTTTAATATGTAGTTCCTACAACATATTTAGCCACATTGACCACTCGGATTTTTATTAGAAAACTCAATCCCATTTTAAATTCTATTTTTGAGTTAGCTAGGTAAAATTAAGATTTCTACTTCATTAACCGTTTGATCGAACTAAAACTTTTACAATAGGTTCTAAACATATTGTTATTTACTTTGATTGGTCAGATATTTAATTAGAGGCTGCAATGAGAATAATCACCCCACATAATACTATAACTAGTTAAATTGTTAATAATATTCGATCATATTTGAGTAATTGTATTTATTGATTCTTATGTATGATTGCATCATTAACTTGAAATTTATTCTATGTTAAGCTATGAACATGATTTTGAATAAAAAATGTATTGTATGATGAATGGGTTGATGAATATGAATATGATATGAGATTGGTTAAGGGTCTCGCAAAGAGACTCTATGGTTGTAATTAATTAGTGTACACGTTGATGTTGAGGGTCCTTTTATTGGAGGTTATCCTGATACTCTAATAATCATTCAGTCTCAAGTAGAGAATGATGAGTTATGTGGTGAGAGGGGCAAGAGGTCTTAGCCTATGTGTCGATTTTAGGCATAGGTGTTAACAGACCAACCTTGTGGATGACATGGAGTGTTGTATTGGAATTATACCTGTAAAGAGCAGTAGAGGCCACCAGAAGTGCACAACCTCCCGTGATCGTGCAACGTCTCATCCGAATGAGTGTGTCTAATATGATTATTGTATGATGAGATGGTCGCGTCTAGCATGATTATTGTATGATGTCTGATATGATTATTATATGATGAGATGGTCGCGTCTAACATGATTATTGTATGATGTGATGAGTGTGTCTGACATGATTATTATATGTTGTGATGATTAAGTCTAGTATAATTAGTACATGATAATATGATTATTGTTATGTGTAGTAATATAATTATGCATGTTTTATAAATGATTTGTTGCATGTTAGATAACTCCTACTTGTTTGTGTTTGTCTTGATATATATATATATATATATATATATATATATATATATATTGTGCAATGATCGTATAACGTGTGTGTTATACGGGAGTAGATGAGAGAATGTTGTCTAATCTAGTACAAGTGAAGAGAGAGACAGAAGAATAGTAGAGAAGAGTTCGAGTTATCTTTTAAGTGTTGTATTTGAAATTTGAAATTTAAAATATGTATCATGTGTGAAATGCTTTATATTCCTTATGAAGGATGGTATAATACTACAATATATCAACTATGAATTATCAAATGTGAGAAATTAGGATGTTACATAGGTTGGGTTAGTAAGTTGTAATTTAAAAATATTGATTATAATTATTTAAAAAAAGTAAAAAATGTTTTTTGTTGCAATTTTTTTCTTATATTAGAATTTATATACTAAAACTTTGATTAACTTTTGAAATTAATTTCTATATATGATTTATTTAAAAAATACACACTTTTTTATTTTTCAAATATAGAAAATTTTAGTTTTCTTAAATTAAACTAAAATAACCTCTTGGTATGATATATAGTAACATTTTAGGTCAATTTATAATATAATTCTAGTCAGACCCACACATATATTTTCATTCAATTCATTGGAATAGGTCATCCATTGTGAGCCTTACATACTCACACACTTAAAACGAGGGATCGAGTTATTTCTTCAATAATTTGAAGAGAGTTAATACCAATATTAATTATTTATTTTGAAATTTTAATAGTTAATATTATAGTAGTTACATGAACAATTAAATTTATAGAAAATAGTGAAGACTCTTAACATGTCTATTTAAGTTACTCTATAAGTAACTTCATCCATTTTTTTCTCAATATATACATATTTTTTCAAATATTCATAGATTAAAGAAACAAACTGTTATTTGCATGGCTTGATAATTGTGATTTCAAAATGTACAATTTAAAAAATAAAATAAAAACCTTTTAGTTAAAAATTACCCTATCCATAGATTGCACATTACACTTAAACCACAAGTTGGAAGGTTATTTTAATGGCACACTTTCAAACATTTAAGAATACTATATAATTTATTTTGGTCCGTTTTTCCTCAAAAAAACGTGCAAAATATAGTTAAATATCTCAAATACAACTAATTCTTGTTGGCAAAAACTTATGTATCTATGACTATTCACTTGGTTGAGCACGAGCTTAAAAAAAAAGCAATTGAATATCTGTTAAATTTGTTATATTAATGGAGACTCAAATGTTATTTTGTATACATATTTTCACTGAGCATCATCACATTTGTATGTGTGTGTGTATATATATATATATATATATATATATATATATATATATATATATATATATATATATATATATTAGAATTTGAACTTTAAAAAATAAAAGTATTATTATTTGTAATTGTAAAGTTAGTGTTTATTTATGTGTAAAAAATCACGTTTTTATTCAAGTGTTTTCAAATCAAGTCCAACATCGTTTACTTTTTCTATGATTAGTAATATGATTAAAAGAGTATCATCTTTTATGATTGTTTACTCGTCATTATTACATAAGATTGTATAGTATCGATATTATGTCTAATTATTTAATCTAATAATGTAAATTATAAGCTAATACTTGATCTATTATCTAATAAATCTCGGGAAAACAAAGTGTTTTACTATGATATCTTTCCTTGTACAACTTATTATAACATTTTTTTCAATCTATTTCCGTATACTTAGCTGGGAATAAGGACATCAATTAGATAGAAAAAAAAATAGTTTAGGCGTAAATATGTTATAATAATGGTAGGTTAGTGTTTTAAACGTCACTAGTTTATTCAATTCCATGTTTCACTCGTGAACAGCAAGGGACATATTTTATAATATGTCAACGCAACCTCATGGAAATCGAGTTAAAAAATATTATTAAAAATTTTAACACAAAATTGAATGATACAACGTTTGACTAAACACAAAAACAACGGAGTTCCGTCCGATGTAACTTAGTAAAAAAATTATAAGCTTAATCAACACTCTAATATCCATGTGATTATATATAATTTAAACGACATAGTGACCTAAAATTAGTCACATTTAAATGATAAATAGTATAAAAAGTGTTGGAAGTCTCACGTCTATTAGAGATAAGACCAAATTATAATATATAAGTGTTTACAAGCCGGTTTTGTGGAGTTGAGTTAGGCTTTAACCGACCTTCTAATATGGTATCAGAGCCATAGAGTCTATCCTAACGAGTTCTAAGTGGGCATTCTATTCTTCTATTCCACCCGTTATCGGACCGTTATCAGAGCACCCAATTTCTACTATCACGCACGAGATGTCTATACCTCGACGTGAAGGGGATGTGTTGGAAGTTCCACATCGACTAGAGATAAGACCAATTCATACTTTATAAGTGGGTGCAAACCTCACCTTACAAGCCGGTTTTGTGGGGTTGAGTTAGGCTAAAAGCTCACTTTCTAATATGGTATCAGAGTCATGGTTAAAGTTTATCCTAGATGAGGCCTACTAGCCGGTTTGTGGGGATGAGTTAAGCTTTAAACCCACTTTTTAATAAAAAGAAGACAGTTTAATATATGCCACGTGGCAAAAGTAAATGTATTATCATATTATTATAACTTGAAGTTCCTTGGAATAACATGTTCTTGTATGTCCATATTTTCAACGTTCTTTTAGTTTGCATATATCTTCTTTTTTTATTAGAATATACTTTATTTTAACAATATATTTATTAAATGATATTTCACGTGCTTCGCACTAAAAATCCATGAAGAGTTTAACATATATCTTCTATCCGAATACACATTGCGTTAATTCCAAAAAAGCATACTAAAATGTTTTTGTCCTCAATTTTGGTAGATTAGTTAAGAAAAATAATTATTTCAACTTATTTGATTATACAGTGAAATTTTGCTATATTTGGATACTTTATTCTAGGTTCTTTAGATTTTTGAATAATTTATTTGATCATAGTTTTGAAAATTGCTTTGGAGATAAACATTTCAGACAAGGAAACTATTTATGATTTTCATAGAATCATAGGATAAATTATTTCTATATAAAAGGTGATTTGACTACTACAATATTTTGGTTCGTATGCATGAACGGTTGTTGGTTGAGAAGAAGTTTGAATGTTGAATGTTGTTGAGTTTTGTTTGACATTGTTCAACATTCTTTGAATTGGATTTTCGCTCAAGTAAATTATCTTTTTTCTTTTAATAATATATTACTACTACTTAAAAAAATCATTACACTTTAGCATGTGTCAAACTTTTGAACAATTTCTTTTGAAATAGATATAATATATTAACTTTTTTCGCTTCATCTATTACTTGGTCAATTGTTCTCTATTTTAAGTTTTCTTTCTTAACTACCTGAATATATTATCCTTCCTTCTTCTTTTTCTATGTTGATAGCTTATTATCTTTTTCTTCACTTTCGTTTCCTTCACTCTCGTTTCCTTTTGTGCTCTTCCCTGTCATATTATTTGAATGTGTGTCAATTGCGATCATCATAAATATGTAATGTCTTTGTTATTTCCTTTGACTATTTTCATGTTTCCAACTTTGTGTTTCCCATTTTCTTTTAGATTGCACTGATGAATTGTTTTTCATGTTCTTTATTTTGTGTGTGGGTGAGTTGAATTTTTTCATGTGTTTGTAGGTTGTGGTCTTACTTTTTATGGATTTTTTAACTTATTTAAATATTTTTCAATTCCAAATAGTTATTGAGTATCATTTCCTTCATTGTTTTCAATTTCACTAAATATTGTTTATTATTTATTGCACTATTTAGGTCATTTAGGTTGCACTGTAGCTTTTATGTATTGTGTTTTGTTTTGCCTTTATAGGATTTAGTTTTGTGTAAATTTGATCTATTTTTCATATTATGTTTAGGTTGTGAATATGGTTTTCTGAGTTGTATTATGTGTTAAGATAAGATTTTCTAGAGAGATTAAACTATCTAGTAACTCATATTTTGAAGTTTAACAAACAATATTCAACGAAATATTGTTTATAGAACGTAGAGTTTAACAATTGTATGTGCTAAAGAATAATGTTGAATGAAATAAGTGTTTATCGTATAATTGTCTATCAAAATTATTCAACGAGATAAACATTTATAATGAATGTAATGTTTTAAGTATAGTATGTCCAACAACAAACAACATCTGACCTAATGAAAACGTCTATGTAAATGCTGAGCTAAATATGGATTCTTAAGATTTAACATCCAAACATGTTGAGTCTTTAATCGTCTGACAGAATAAATAATCTAAGATATCAGTATAACGCACTAAATGGTATCAAATGATATATTGAATATCTAATATCTCAAACGCATCTAATGCATAGACATAAAAAGCGCCGAACGCTATAGAACTCCTAACAAAGTGTTTAATCACCATATCGCTCGAATAAAAGATATAATGTCTGAGCAAAATGATAAATCGTCTGAACAATAACTTTGCTAAGCCTAACTAAATGACGTATTGAAGCTTAGATAGCTTTATGAAACAAGCGTTTAAAAATCATATCATCTAAATGTAAGACATTAAACGTTTTTCCTTCAAGCGATGCTTTTATCAAACGATGCTTACATGTGCCATAATGGTTTAAACATTCAACGTGCGTAACGATCATCAACGTTTAAAACATTTAATGTTGTGCAAAAAAGTTCTTCTTTTCTTGCATGTTTTGCTTTCTTTGTTTGTGCAGGTAATGACAACACCAAGTTTTATTCAGAAGCTCTGCACAAGAACAAAAAGACGTTGAGAGATAGGAAGACATTCCTACAATATTTCCTCAAAGCTTTTAGCTCTGAAAGACCGTACAAACTACTTATGAAAGAAAGCACTGATAAAGCATTATCACTTTACAACATATACCTAAGTCTAACTAACTACCTAAAAAGGCTATAAAGTTTATCCGGAAGTCAACTTTGTGCCCAACGATAATCTCACGAAGAAGGCTATGTAAAGAGGACTCGCAAAAGAGAAGAAAGAAAAGAGAACATAATAGATCATTGAATACTTACTCTACTGCTCTACCTCAAAGTTCATATCGTCTAAACCTCTTCATTATAAGAGAATTAACTTTACAAGTTCTTGGATCTCATTGCATTGAATTTATCATCTCTTTGAGAGTTATTTGAATCTGTACTTTTATTCAAAACACTCATTGTTTTTGTAAATTCATAAGTGAATTAAAACACTTGTACTGTTTAACTCGATTGAGTTAAATGGTCTAGACAAAGGTTGGTTAAACTCAAACTAATAAGGTTGACTAGGGAAATCAAAAGTGGTTGATAATACTTGTATACTAGGAGTGATTTGTACTCGTTTGTAATCTTTGAAAAAGATTAGTGGAACCCCTTAAGAGGTCTTAAGGGATACTAGACGTAGCTTAGGTTGAGTGGACTAGTATAAAAATACTTGTGTTTTTGCTTATATTTTTTAGAACGTTTTCCTAAACGCTTTACTGAAAATACATACGTCTAACAACTATTGCAAATTGTCTAACTCTTATAATAGTCATTAAGTGTTGATTTGCAAAAGAGTTTAAAACACTATTCAACCCCCCTCCTTCATTATGTTTTATGTTTTTTTTTTGTTGTGTGTGAGTTGTGTTTAGTTTTGAATATTCTATTTGAATTTTGTAGGTTGTAGTCTAGGTTTTATAGGTTGTGTTGATTTTTACATTTTTTTCATTTTGTGGTTCGTTTGAGTTGTGTTCTAATTTACATATTCTATTTCAATTTTGTAAGTTGTCTTTTTCAAGTTGTGAGTTGTGTCAACAACATGTCTGAATCTAGGGATGACAATGCAGACTTATTAGTCTTGCATTTGGTTTATCTCGCATTTGGCTTGTAAAAATTTGGTTGAGTTAATTCATTCCACGTAAGAATTGTGGACTAGTTTTGTTGACCCATCGGCATAATGATTGACCAACAAGCTTCCAAGCTCCATATAAACAAAATGTTAAAAAATTTATAGTAATAATAATCTTGCTTTCATGTTTCACGTCTTTGTTGCATGGCATGAATATGGACAATAAAATTGAAATAAACTAAGTAAGCATAAGATTAAGACTCACATCAAATAAATATGTCAAAGTTAAACTTTTCATAAATAAAAAATAAAAATAAATTATTGTCTAACCTAAAAAAAGTATAACCATTAATCAATTTTAAATATAGGTAACGCAATTGGCTTAAAGATTTAAATATGGAGTGAAGGAATAACAAAATAAAATTAAAATAAAATAAAAGCGTTATATCTTACTTAAAGCTTAAAATATAGTACTTTTTTTGTTAGTTATCAGGGTTAGTTTGCCCCGCCTCATCATTGGCCTGCAGGGATGTGAGTTGTGCAGAATGAGTTTAAGTGGATTAATGAGCTAAAGCTCTGAGTTGTGCAGAATGAGTTTAAGTGGATTAATGAGCTAAAGTACCAGAGTTGCTCCCTCCACCATCACCAATCCCTCCCTGTATTATCCCATATCTAATTTATCCTTGTTATAAAATGGATGTTGACTGCATTATCCTATATCTAATTTGTCCTTGCTATAAAATGGATGTCAACATCTGTTTCACCTTCAACGGATGTTGACATCCGTTACATATTTTATATTTTAGTTTATTGTTTTTATTTTAAAAAAATATTAATAGATATATAAATTAATAATAATATTTTATTTACTATTTAAATAATAATATATAAATTAAATTAATAATAATTATTTTATTAAATAATTAAGTATTAATTTTAAAAAAATTAAATAATATTTATATATTAATTTAAAATAAAAAAAATTTAAAAAAGAAATAAAAAAAAAAATTAATTCAACGGATGTCGCCACCTCCGGATATGGCAATCTGTTTAGTAGATTTATAAAAAAAATTTATTTATTATTTAAATAATAATATGTAAATTAAATTAATAATAATTATTTTATTAAATAAAATAAAATTAATTTATAAATAATTAAGTAATATTTTTAAATAATTAAATAATATTTATATATTAATTTAAAATACAAAAAATTAAAAAACTAAAAACTAAGAAAAAAAAAACAAATTCAACGGATGTCGTGAGACATCCGTTTTAATATATTTATAAAAAATATTTTAATTATTATTTAAATAATAATACATAAATTAAATTAATAATAATTATTTTATTAAATAAAATAAAATTAATTTATAAATAATTAAGTAATAATTTTTAAAAAAATAATTTATATATTAATTTAAAATACAATAAATTAAAAACTAAAAAAAAAAAAAAAAACTCAACGGATATGGCATATATGTTGACATCCATTGAAGAAAAGAGGTGGGGGTGTAGGATATTTTAAAATACAAATGATAGTTTAAAAATTTTAAAAAAATGTGGTGGTGCATGGAACAAAGTGGGGTGGTGTAGGGAGTAACCCTCCTAAAGTACTCAACCCTCCATACACTTTTTCTCAGCATTTTTTCTTACAGACTAACAAGCTGACCCATAAGGTCCACCCCTACATTGTTATATCTATCAAAACCTCTCAATTTTACAAGTTTGAACATTTATATATGTTACCCTCAACTTCGATTTTATGGGATAAAAATGTAATTAACTAATTAAATAAATAAGTAACTAGCTAATGAAATTAAAAATCAAATAAGTTTTTAGGTATAAAGCTCATCATATATGCATTGGATTAGAAAGCATATATTTATATTTATTTGCAAATTACATGTCTCATATATGTATTTATCTATCAAAGGTTAACCCATATATGGGTATACCGAAAATCATAACTACAAATTTCATATTTGACATATGTATTTGTAGTTATTAGAGGTATAGAAGTGTACCTGAAATCATAGAAATGTAAGAAACATACTTATATAGACATATTTCATTTGATGTTATCCCAAAAGATGTGACGGAATACACACAAAGATATCGAAGATTAATTGATATAAATTTTTACATGTTGTATAAAAGCTTATTTAGAAATATGAATAAATTTTTTTTGAGGCGTGTCCGTGATGTATTGTGCAAGTCCCCTAGAATACAACAGGAACTTCCTAGAATATTTATGAGGAGGACCTAAAGTATTTTTAGAAGGAAAGAGAGAGAAGAAAATGAGAAAATGAGAAGATGAGAGAAATAGTTTTTGATGTATTTTAGAAAGAAAAAAGGTTGTTCTATTTATAGAACATGTAAAACACCTTACAATGGAAGAAATTGAATGTTGCAGCTCTTAATAAAAGAAATTGACCGTTGCTTCTAAAATTTTAACCTTGACAATTAATAAAATATTGATATAATGGAACAGCGATCACAATAGCAAATACCAATATGTGCAATTACCTTTGTATGTTTTAATCAATTTAGTTGTTGTAATTTATAAAAGATATAATACTATTATCAACATTAGAGTTAGAGAAACTTAAAAGAGTGGACTCAGAAGTGACTATAAGAGATAGTGTTCTATAAGAGATGATGAGCAGATGAATTTGACGAGATTGACATGAAAACAATACAAAGAATTGGTATATCAATGCTTATTGAAAAGATTTCACAATTGAAACATTAATTTGTAACATATTTATGTCTTGAAGATTGAAGCTCAAATTTATCAATTACCTATTTTAACTTGAAGAATAAAATAATGGACTAAATCAACCTATAAAAATGTGTACCTAAGTTATTTGAAAAAGGGTTCATTAAACGTGAGTTATGATTTGGAGTAAATTTACAAAAAGAATTGGGATTTTGAAACAAAAAGGTGGCAGACAATTATATATTGAATGCGTCATTTCGTTAATAGGTGTCATAAAAAAAACGCTAGAGAACAAAGCCTCGTACACAAATGATTTCCTAAAATGTTTTATTTGCTTTCCTTTGTCATTCGAGTATTAAAAAGGATTCCCATAAGAGTGATTATTGAAAATAACCAAATGTTTTGGGCCTACTGGCTAACCCAAACATTTTACTACTTTTTAATAAATACAGGGTATATTTTCGGCCTTGCAAATTAGCTCATCACTTTATCCCTAAAGTCAAACTGAATTAGGATGACAAATAAAATTTTTCTTTCTGAATATTGTGTGAACATGTTTCTATTTAGACGGAAAATTCATCATAAGAATATAGGTAATATATGATTTATATATATATATATATATATATATATTTGTTCAGTTCTCACTCTCATACCCACCTTAATACCTATTTTTGCCGTTATTTATGTCCTCAAGTTACTACTAAAGTAACCATAGTTTATTAGGTAACTCTTTTTTTCTTTCACTACACACATTTTCCTTTTCTCTTTTAATTGTTTGGCTTGTTCTATATTTACGAAATCTAGTTTGTTTTGTTCTATATTTATAGTGAATATTTCTACTCAAATAGTTTTTGTGTCTTTTATTTGAATATTTTTCTACTCCTTTTCAATATTTTTATTTATTGTTTATATATTTACACAAGAATGTTTGACTCTCATTCTCAAGTGTTTAATGACATAGACCCTTCATTTACTAGGTAAGGTAAAAAACTTATTTTCTTTATACTATTTGACCCTTAATTTTCATTATCTCTTAACCGTTTGACTAGTTTGATATTTAAAAAGTTTCTTAGATCTATGAGGTATTTTGCATTTTATCATACCTTTATTTTGAAAGGGGCAGTCTTTCAAAATCTCCGAACCAAATAAAGTGTTGTAATTTTTATGATGAAAATTGACGTTCTTTCTTAATAATGAAAAATGACATTTTTTCTTAATAATGATAGTTGATGTTCTTTCTTGGATGAATAAGTTGAAACAATAGGTTAGATTCTGTGTAGTGAGTTCTTTGTTGTTTAGAATGATTTATCTGAGTTAAGGACCAAAATTGTATGAATCTGAATTAAGTGTGTTTTTGTTGTGTTTGAGAGAGTAAAAGTACATTGAATGTATATTGTATTATGTGATACAACACATGACAGGTGACAATGTCCTTTACCACATTATTAAATCTTTATTGTAATATAATTAAGATAATTAAATTCATTCATAAATAAAGTTTTGGAAAGAAAATGATTAAAAATTTAAAATAGGAACAAAATCAAGTTTCTTAAAATTTAAAGGACTACAAAAAGTTTAAAATTAAATATGTTTTTTATTTTAAAAGATCTTCATAACTAACAAAAATATTATACACGTAGAATATAAAAGTATAGAATATATATATATATATACTGTCTCTTAT
>NW_025908654.1:167590-195699 GCF_018835915.1 Vigna umbellata
ATATATATATATATATATATATATATATACACGTGCGCGTGAATTATAAAAATATAAAAAAAATTGTAATAAATAGCTTCTTGTTTATAAACATAAAATAAAATAAAAATGTAACTATTTAAAAATTTATTTCATTTTCTTGTAATTTTGTATATTTTTTAACTTATTTTTTATTTCTTTAATATTTTTATTAATCTAAATTATTTTACTACATTTAGTTTATTATAATATTAATTAATATAAAAATTATTTTATAATTAACTAACAAAATGTAGGTAGTTAACTTATTTTTCAATTAACTAACTCTAAAAATTCATATATATATATATATATATATATTATAATTTTATTGAATTAAATTTCATTTTTGTAATTATTTTATTATTTTATATATTAATATGCATATTACTTATTATTTTACTTAAATTTTATATTTAATATATTTAAACTTAAGTTATGCTCATCGAAACAAAATTTTATAATTACTTCGAAAAGAATAAGACATGGTTTCTTATATATTAAACATTTAAATTTTTATAATTTATATTATATATATTTGTATTAAATTTTTCGACTTATATTTTTATATTTCATATGAAAAATATATATAATGTGTAAAATATTTTTGTTAGTTAAGTAAAAATAATCTAATATTACTTAACAAACTTATCTTTTCTTTAAAGTTTAATAGGTTAAATATGATGTTTTGTCTTTTAACTTAAAAAAAATATTTCATGTATTCATATCCTAATCTTTTAATTATTTTTATCTATAAACTTCATTAATGAATGAATTTAGTTTTCATAACCAAACAACATTAAAAATTTATTTACAACATGAAGCATACATGTGTTAAAATAGAGACACAAACATGACAACATAGATATACATGCGTGGTTACACATGGATATACATTTGGTTATGCCGTTTGTCAGCATTAACAAATCTTTAACAACATCTAGTCAAGAGGTCTAAATTCATTCATTAATAAAGTTTGATAATCAAAATGATTAAAAGTTTGAAAAAGGAACTAAATTCAATTTTATAAGAAAAAGACTATATCATATTGGTGGATATTGAAATGGTAGAACAATTGAGAGAATGAAATAACATGTTATGAATACAAGAACTCATAAATAACTAAAAATGTATTCTATTAAATATTTCAAATTAAGAATTACACATTCTCATGTTAAAAAAATTATTCTATTAAATATTCTAAATTAAGAATTACACATTCTCGTGTTAAAAATTGAGTTTTATCATCCTCATATCTCCATATTAATACTATTATTTTTTTTCTAAAATTTGAGACAAGTTCATTCATATATCAAAATATTTAATTATTTTTATGTATCATTAAATTCATATCGCGTAAATCTCGTACAAATATATGTAGAATTATGTGTCTCAGATGCAGTTTGTCCTTACATTTATTTTAAAAAATTAAGTATTATCATACTCATATCTATGTTAATACAAATTTTTTTTGTTAAAGTAGAGACAAATTCATTACTTTATCAAAATCTTTTAATGTTTTAAATTTTTTTCTTATATCATTAAAAACATGTCCAATAAATTTCGCATAAATATGTTTTGAATTGCATGTTATCATTCACATCAAAATCGTTTCAAAACACAATAATAAATAATACAAATTTATTAAATAATAAATATTCTTCATTTAGAAAAACAAGTATAATAAGTGCTAAACACTTAAACTAGTATAATTGAATTCATTAGTTAAATCAAACTTGTATAATTAAATTCACTGCTTAAATCATATAGGATTTTTTTTTCTCCCACTTAACATACAACTTTAATGTTATATAATCAAATAAATTTTATATTAGTTGAGAGTAATATTAAAAACAAAACTTTTATAAGAAAATATATTAAGAACATGAGTCTTTATAACGATACATGTTGACATATATGTCTTCATGTTAGCTCGTCTTTGCAAGTAGAAATCTTTAATTTAGTATGATTAAAATGACTAAATTTATTTATTAATAAAGTTTGAGAATGAAAATTATTTTTAAAGTTTGAAAATTTGGCAAAATTCAATTTCGCATAAAAGTTAAAAAACTATATCATAGTGGTGGATATTGAAAGGGTATAACAATTGAGAGAATGAAATAATATATTGTAAAGACAATAGCTCATCAATAACTAAAGATTTATTATATTAAATATTCCAAGTTGAGAATTAAATATTTTACCTTAAAAAATCGAGTATCATCATACTTATATATCCATATTAATACTAGTATTTTTTTTTTGTTAAAGTCGAGATAATATTTTCTTTTCATTGTGTATCATTAAATTCATATCGTGTAAATCTAGCATAAATATATTTAGAATTAAGTGTCACTAGACGTGTCAGTAAGACAACCGGTATCGTAGAGTCGCGCAACGGATTAATTCTTTTTGTTCTTGTAGCTGCTCCATGAATCGTTGCTCCATTGATCTCATGCTTTGGTTGAATTTTTCCTCCCACTGAAGATCCATCTGCCTTAGTGCCTCCTGACTCATTGAATGAATGGTTTTCTGTGTGGGGCCAAAGTAGTCACAAAGACCAATCGCCCCAGGAACTCCACGTACACGTCCTGGGTGCTCGGGTCTTCCTATGGCCTTTGTTAGAATGTCGTCCCTACCTTGGCCAACAAATGTTCCCTGAGTCTGCTGCTCAACCAACTCATCCTGCACATACAAAAACAAAGATACTTAGAAGACATGCTGTGATAGATACACAATCAAACAATGTTTAGAATTTGCTGCCTTTATTTCATTAACGTGGTCATAAATGTAAGGAATCACATCAACAGTGTTGTTTAAGATGTACAAATGAGCTTGGTCAACTTCTTTTCTACTAACACTTTGAATTCTCACACCTCGAACACCCTTACCTTCACATTTTCCTTCTGCTCTTGGGAAGACCCACTGGTTCACAAGATGACATATAACTTGAACAAAATTCAATGGCTTCCTCTACAATGTATCGCTCTATGATTGAAGCTTCTGGTCTATATTGATTCTTGACATATCCCTTTAAGATCTTCATGTATTTTTCAACTGGGTACATCCACCTTAAGAAGACCGGCCCACATATTCGAATTTCTCTGACTAGATGAACAATCAAATGTACCATGATATCAAAAAAAGAAGGTGGAAAATACATCTCCAATTGACATAGTAGTCTTATTCCTTCATTTTCCAATTCATCTAAACCTCGAGGGTCAACAACTTTCTTGCAAATGGCATTAAAGAACAAACTCAGGCGTGTCAGAATACCCCTAACAGAAGGAGGTAATATGCCTCGAATAACAACAGGTAACAATTGTTGCATCAATACATGATAATCGTGGGACTTTAAACCAACTAACTTTAACTCTTGCATAGAAACAAGGTTAATAATATTTGAAGAATAACCTTGTGGAACCTTCATACTTCTTAAACAGTTACAAAAACTTTGTTTTTCTTTTTTAGAAAGTGTGTGACAGGCTGGGGGCAGATAGGTGCGTCTTCCTATTATCTGTGGATGTAACTCAGATCGGATTCCTATGTCAGCCAAATCTTGTCGTGCTTTTATTCCTTCTTTGCTCTTTCCTTTGATGTTTAATAAAGTTCCGATGACACTGTCACAAACATTTTTTTCAACGTGCATCATATCAATACAATGTCTAACATCAAGTTGACACCAATATGGAAGCTTAAAAAATATTGATCGTTTCTTCCAAATGTTTTTTTGCAAGGGTACTTTTACGATATTTTCCAAACACAATGTCAATGTTTTTGACTTCGTTGTACACCTCTTCACCATTCCGGGGTCTGCACACAACCTCATCCTCAACACTTGCATTAAATGCTTTTTTTAATCTACGATAAGGGTGATTACGAGGAAGGAATTTTCGATGTCTTGTATATACCGTCTTCTGTCCATGCTTCAATTGAAGGTAACTAGTGTTTTCTTCACATATGGGACATGCAAAATGACCTTTAACACTATAACCGCTCAAGTTTCCATGCTGGGAAATCATTTATAGTGCAAAACAACATTGCACGCAAACGGAACTGTTCCTAAACATGTGAATCAAACACGTCGACCCCTTCTTCCCACAACAATTTCAAATCATCAATTAAAGGTTTTAAGTAAACATCAATGTCATTTCCAGGTTGTCTAGGACCCGATATCATCATGGACAACATCACATATTTTCTCTTCATGCACAACATAGGAGAAAGATTGTAAATCATCAACATAACTGGCCATGAATTGTGTTTGCTACTTAAGTTTCCATAAGGATTCATACTATCAGTTGTAAGTGCAAGTCTTAAGTTTCTTGGATCTGCACCAAACTCTAGAAATTTTTCATCAATCTTTTTCCATTGGGGTGAATCAGCAGGGTGTCGAAGAAGATTATCGCACTTTCTTTCTTCAAAGTGTCATTTAAGGTTCTTTGCATCTTCTTTAACAGAAAACATATGTTTGAACCTAGGTATTATAGGCAAATACCACATCACCTTAGCAGGTGCACCACCATTACCTTCATCAGCAGTGTTTCTGTCATATTTCTTTTTAAAACGGGATAAACCACATGTTGGACAATACTTTAGTGAAACAAACTCCTTTGTGTACAAAACACAATCATTAGGACAAGCATGTATCTTTGCCTCATTGGACATAAAAAAATTTTTGCCTCGTAATTACGAATAGGTAGAGTATTATTTTCTCGAAACATCTCCTTCAACAACTCCAACAACTCGATGAAACTTTTATCGGTCCATCCATTCCTTGCTTTTAAACTAAACAACTTTAAAGTTGCAGACAGACGTGTAAAGTTCGAGCATCCGGGGAACAACAGTTGCTCTGAATCATTTATAAGAGAATCATACAAATTAGCTCTTCCAAAATTATCTTCAACGACATCACGTATCATGTCCTCTAAATGATCACTCATCCATTCTTCCACATAATCCGCTCCTCGTGACGTGGTAGGCTGGTCCAATACTTCTCCATGCCAAGTCCAAACGGTATAAGTCCTCATGATGCCGAACATGAATAGATGATCACGCACATTACCTAAGTCTTGTCGTATTTGATTAAGACAATGCACACAAGGACAAAAATATGTCCCGTTCATAGACTTAGCATTTTGTTCAACGTATTGCAAGAACTCCAAAACACCCTTATCATATTCTTCACTGATGCGACGTTCATTCATCCAGCTTCGATCCATTCTATGTTCGTCAAATCATCAGTTTAAGTTTTTAACTCTCACAAGGTTAGGCCCTACCCATTCAAAAAAATTAATTTTCATAATTTGCTAAGACACGTGCAAAGAAGTCTACATCACAAATTTGATAAAATTTCGGCAGCATTTCGCATTGGTCTCCGAAATACACGAAATGAGAGTAGTCAATGATGACCACAATCAAATATGCATCCGAAGAACAACACAAATACTGAACCGAAAGTTTATCAATCTTATCCATAGACTCCAACTTACATGTTATTACAAATTATGAAAATTAATTTTCTCAAACTGTCCAATCGGACAATTCAAAATGTAACACAAACGATTAAATTAATCGTTTATGTTAAATTTCAAACGGGAACTAAGGGTCACTCAATGATTTGATACTTATAATCTAACATGAAAATTATAATAACACAACTAATATATGCATATTCAAAAGCCAATAACACATGCAGACCTTAAAGTCAAAATGCATACACAAAACCTAATAACATGTGTATAAAAAAATTATTAACGAAGAAGCTAACCTGAAGAGCAGATTCCAAATGAAAATGGAGGGAAATGGAGGAGTGCACGACCTAAAACGTAGGCCAAAAATAGTAAAAAACGCTGCCCAAGAACACACAAGAAACTGCACCAAAACGCACCGAAAACGATTTTTAATCGGTCCAAATGAAAGATATTTCATCACAGAACAATTTAATCGGATTAAAAGTAAATTTAAACGGTCGAAAATAGAGAAAAACCAACCTGAAAATGCAATGCGCAGAGTGAAATCACGGGGAAGACGATGAACAGTGAGCGTAACTCCTCGCGGGTTCGCGTTTTAGTATAAATGTCACTAGACGTCCGTTACTGGAAGGCCTCAACGTCTATAATGTTATAGACGTCGGGACAGTAACTAATATGACGTGTTTTGGTTTTAAATATTGATATTCGCGGGGGGTTTTAAACGTCCGTTAGAGGGGCACCGACGTCTATAATATTATAGACGTCCGCCCCCCCCCCCAACGGACGTTTAGGAGGCTGAATGCCATTAACTCTTCAACTACCCTGTCAGCAACTTAGACGTCTGTTCTGGAGGGGGCCGGACGTCTATAATATTATAGACGTCCGGCCCCCCACAATGGAAGTTTAAGAGGCTGAACGTCATTAACTCTTCAACTACTCTGTCAGCAACTTAGACGTCTGTTCTGGAGGGGGCCGAACGCCTATAATATTATAGACGTCCCCCCCACAACGGACGTTTAAGAGGCTGAACACCATTAACTCTTCAACTTCTCTGTCAACAACTTAGACGTCCGTTCTGGAGGGGGTCAGACGTCTATAATATTATAGACGTCCGGCCCCCTCCAGAACGGATGTCTAAGTTGATGACAGGGAAGTTGAAGAGTTCATTGCTTCAGCATTTTAAACGTCCGTTAGAGGGGCCCAACGTCTATAATATTATAGACGTCCGGCCCCCTCCAGAACGGACGTCTACAGTCCCACTTATTTTCGGATATGCCACCGATCAATTATTTACGTTGGAATTTTTGTGGACGGACGTTTATTGGATGACGTTAAAGACCAATTCTGCACTAGTGTGGTTATTTATAATATTAAGGAATCTTTTGAAATGAAATATGTGTTTTATTTTAGAAGATTTTGATATGACTAACAAAAATATTCTACAAGTGGAATATAAACATATAGAATATATATATATATATATATATATATATATATATATATAAACTAAAAAAATTGTAATAAATATTTCATTTATAAACTTTATTCATTTAGTCTTGGTAATCAAACAACATTAAAAATTTATTTATTACACATATGAAAAATACATGTGTGAACATGCGAACACATACCTGACAATACAGATATACATGCGTGTTTACACGTGGATACACATGTGACAATGTCATTTATCTCTATATTTATTTTAAAAAATCAAGTATTATCATACTTATATTTATATTAATACAAATATTTTTTTTTGTTAAAATCGAGACTAATTTATTACTTTATTAAAATCTTTTAATGTTTTAAACTTTTTTCTTCTATCATTAAAATCATATCCCGTATATTACGTATAAATATATTTAGAAGTTGGTGTCATCGTTTACATCTAAATCGTTTCAAAATACAATAATAAATAATACAAGTTTATTAAATATTACATATTTTTATTTTAAAAAGACAACTATAATATAATATAGATCATCATACTCAAACTAGTATAATTGAATTCACTAGTTAAATCATATAGGATTTTTTTTCCTCCCACTTAACACATTTGCAACTTTAATATCATATAATCATATAAATTTTATATTTTTTTGAGAGCAATATACTGTAGAAAAACACAACTTCTGTAACAAATGTCCTTAAATATATTAAGAACATGAGTGTTTATAAGGGCAGTTTTGTTACATGAAAAGAAAGATACATTTGCAAGGCAATGCCTAAAAACCCTTGATAAACATAAATAAACTAGAAAACCAAACCTTGATAAAACATAAGTAAACTACAAAAGCACTAAAACCAACGAAAAAAAGTTACTACTAAGCCATACATAATGGTAATACAAGAACACCTCGCTGCATTCGTCCTCAAAAGCATGTTACAAATATTTCAGTCTCATTGGCTTCGACCCAAGCGCAACTCCAAATCAATTTCTTCATCAGCATTGGCATTGGCATTCATGGAAGGGCTTGCAGTTGCAGCACCCATTTGAATTTGAGACTCATAGGTGCGATTGCTAGGTTCTTCATTTCGAACATTCATTGGGAAAGGTGGGAGCATTTGCAGTGTCTGGTTAGCACTGGTAGGCCTAGAGTTGTTTCGACCCACCAGAACGTTCTGAGTCCAGAAGACGGGATAAGGTGTAGGTGAGGTTGATGGCGGTAGTAGCCGAAAGAACTCATCAACCTGGTTCTGAACATGTTCAGGAATCCTGATGCACATAAAAAGGTCTTTAAGAAATTTTAGACTAATGTCTTTTTCCATGCCTGTGAAATGAACACTAAGAAGTTGAAAATGTAACAAGAAGAATCAAAAAGCAAAAGCAAAAGCAAAAGCAAAGAAGAATGTTATTTGAAATGAATTAGATTAAGCTTGAAGGACACAAACTCATGGTTTGTCTGGGTCCTAGACTCGTTATGCCAAGTTCCACGAGGAATCAGTTGTGTGTATGGTTCACGTATCAGTTCATACTCTCTTTGAGTCCAGTTCTCGTTGAGCCTAGCATGGAGAGGAATGAGTTCTGTATCTGAATCAGGTAATTGTTCAAGTGTGATATGAACCCCATCATGCATGGTTAGTTGGAACCTGGAAACAATCTGAGAGGTGTCAAAGGTAAGTCTTAGAACTATGTACCAAGTAGATTGTTCTTGGTTGGTGTGGCTATTCATGGGATTGCTGCTAGCCATTGAATTTGATTTTACCTAAATGGTGATGTCTGATACTGAATTCATGCACCAAGGTCAGAAAATACTGAAATTCTACTTCAACTATGGCTTGAAACACACAAACTCGCAACTTCATTTATAATACTCAATGGTACCCTTCATTTACCAAAATATCCCTACAAAATGTTCTCACATATAGATACAGGCTTAATTACCTACTTAGTCCCTATGTTAGGAGGTAATTTTCTGTTTAGTACCCAGTTTTAAAAATGTAGGCATTTGGTACTTATGTTTTGAAATTTGTATCAATTCAATCCTATCCAGTTAAGGGCGTTATAATTGATGCGAGAAATTAAGGACGTTAATGATAGCCTGGGTGGAATAGCTATCAAATGTTTGAATGCATCTTCATTAACGTCCTTACTTTCTCGCATCAATTATAACGCCGTTAACTGGGATTGAATTGATACAAATTTCAAAACATAGGTACCAAATGCCTACATTTTTAAAACTGGGTACTAAACAGAAAATTACCTCCTAACATGGAGACTAGGTAGGTAATTAAGCCTATAGATATATGATACATCTACACTTGCTACCACTCTGTTTTCAAATTTTAACATAAATAATTAATTAGTTTATATATATATATATATATATGTATATGTATATGTATGTATACATGTATATGTATATGTATATGCATGTGTTTAGAGAGATACAGATATGGATATAGAGAGAGGAATGGAAATACGTTACATCGTTGATATCTCTCTTCATTAAATTAAGTCTGTTTAATAATTAAGTTTCATTTAATGGTTAACATAACATTTCGTATTATAATTATTTTATGATGGTGGATTAGTTTTTTGCTGGTGCATCAATACAGATTCAATTATTTTATTTCATTGTCTGTTTTATTTTGTTAATTAAGTAATACTAATTCCGAGATGAGAGAATTTTGTTGACTGTGAATTTTTCTCCAAGTTTTTGTGTATTTTATGTGTGTATTTATTTATAGGGGTGTATTGTGTGAGAAAGAATTCGTCAATGAGATGTCTATGAATTAAATTAAAAAATAAAAATCACCACTGATAGATTAATTAAATTTCTAAATAACTTTTATTTCTTATAACTTCTTCAAAACGTAATTGTAGGATTTCACTTTAAATAAGGTAATATTTTAGCGTATTGTTTTGGGCTTTTCTTTCTTTTTTAAGTAAAGGTGGATCAAATACCTTTACAAAAACTTGTAGAAAACAAAAACTTTAATTTTAATAAAAACAATAAGAACCTTAAAAACAGGTTCCTTTAGTAATTGTTTTTTAATATATCCATCACGAAACGCGTTTATGTTATTTATAACATTTATTATTCTTTCTTAATATTTAATTTTTTTTTGTAAAATATTGTTTTAATTGTTTTTACCATCTTTAAATTTTGAACTAGTTCCTTCCCATATGCTATGCATGAATTTGAGACGCGCATACATGTATAAATAAATCAAATTATATAATTTTATAAGAACTTTTGAAAAAAAAAATTATTTTAGCTAAAATATAATAAAGAACTAAAAAAGTATTTTTTTTTCTAACTTTTCAATAGTTTGATCAAAAAATCTCGTTATTCTTATTTAAAATACGGTATAACTTTTACCAAATATTACACTTTTCTAACTTTTCAAAAACAATAAACTTATTTATAATAAATAAATAAATTAATTAAGGAGCTTTAAAGAAAAACACTTCTTTAACCGTTTTTTCCTAACTTTCCGATAATTATAAATGACAAAATACGTTTAATTTATTTATAACATTTATTATTTTTTATAAATATTTAATACTGTTCTATCTTTTAATTGAATAAACTTTCTTTCTTCTAAAACCCACCATTAGATCAAATTTTCTTTCACATATATTATAAAGTCAGTCATTCACGATGTAATATTTAGTAAAAGTCACATATAGGTGTAATTTGATCTCTTCTATAAATGCTATATTTTTCTACAAGAACTTGTACAAAAGAAAAAAAAAAGATTAACCTTATTACTAGTTAATAAAAAGATAATATGAAATTAAAAAAATTCTCCTTTGATAGTTTTTTCAAACGTTTATTTTATAATCTAATGACAAAACGTATTTGTGTTTAATTATAACATTTACTTTTTATTTTTAATATTTAATATTTTTTAATTTACTTCTTTACACTGGTTATATATATATATATATATATATATATATATATATATATATATATATGTGTGTGTGTGTGTGTGTGTGTGTGTATGTATGTATGTATGTGTATGCATGTAGAAAAATAAATCTAATTGTATGTAACTTTTACCAAATATAAGTATCAATAACTTTATATAAAAAAAGGTGGATTTTGGCCATATAACGACTAAATTGTAATTTAATATCATTATGATTATCTATCTCAATTTTATTACAATTAAATAATACTAATAAGGTGATCAAATTATTCATAGTTTAATATATTTTGAAAAATGTATATTATATTAATTTTTATATATAAAAACAAGTTATTGAGTAATTTTATATTAATACAATTTGTTGTGTATATTACATATGTGAAAAGAATTCTCAATCTAGTTGGGTTGTGAAGAAACATCTTCTAATAGAATCGATACTATATAATATTTATTAAAATTTATAATTTTAATTTGATTTCTTACGTTATGTATGTAACACCCCAAAAATTAAATATCTCACACACAAAATTATTTTATTAATAATATAAACATCGTACAGTATTACAATCATCCATTTAAGAGTAACATAGTTCACACTGGAAATACATTTTTTTTTAAAACATCATTAAAACACTTCTAAATTTTTTTTTTTTAAACTACTCTTCATTTTTCTGCTGCTTCACTTGTATTGGTTCGGACGTCGTTTCAGCATCTGCTCCCGTATAACATGAACGTCATACGATCATCGCAAAATAAGATTTTCCGGCACAAACAAACAAGTAAGGGTGAGCTACCATACAAAATTCAAAGATGCAATTATCATACTAGACTCTATTATCCAGATATAATGTTGATGGAAGTCTCGGGTGGTCATGCACTTGTGGTGACATCTACAACACATTTATGGCCAAATATAATATATCACATCACCCACAAGGTTAGTCCATTAACGTCTATGAACATAGACTAGGACCTTCTACTACTCTCACCATATAACAGATCCTTCTCTAATTGAGACTCGACAATTATTAGAGTTTTAGGATAACCACCAACAACAGGACCCTCAACATCAACATATACACTAATACCATACCAATATAGAATCTCTCCATGAGACTCATATCATGCTCATATTCCTCAACTCATATCATACCATTACAAAATCTCCCCATAATACTCATATCATGTTCAGATGCATAATTTCATATCAACATCATAAAATACATTCATCACAGAAATCATACAAGATAAATATATTACAAACAAATTAACAATAATAAAATATTACTATAAATGGTCATCGGAGAAGAATCAAATGTTTGACAATCAATAAAATAATCTTAATATGTAACAATTCTTGGGGAAACAAGAAGTTGAATCTGGCAGAGCCGGTTAGACAACTTCTCATCCTTTCAGGAAGATGCAATAAAAATTAAATAGAACAATAAAAGTTCTGGGGAAACAAGAAGTTGAATCTGGCAGAGCCGGTTAGACAACTTCTCATCCTTTCAGGAAGATGCAATAAAAATTAAATAGAACAATAAAAGTTCTGGGGAAACAAGAAGTTGAATCTGGCAGAGCCGGTTAGACAACTTCTCATCCTTTCAGGAAGATGCAATAAAAATTAAATAGAACAATAAAAGTTCTGGGGAAACAAGAAGTTGAATCTGGCAGAGCCGGTTAGACAACTTCTCATCCTTCCAGGAATACAATGTAATTAAATAATAAGAACAATAACAGGTCTGGGGAAATAAGAAGTTGAATCTGGCAGAGCCGGTTAGACAACTTCTAATCCTTCCAAAAATAAAAACGAATAAGGAAAACAATAAAAAGTATGGGGAAACAAGAAGTTGAATCTGGCAGAGTCGGTTAGACAACTTCTAATCCTTCCAAAAATGTAATAAAAATAAATAAGGAAAGAAATAAAAAGTTTGGGGAAACAAGAAGTTGAATCTGGCAGAGCCGGTTAGACAACTTCTAATCCATCCAAAAATACAAAAATAAACAACTAATTACATACAAATGACATAACATAATCAACATCACATTTTACAACTATCACACTTGGATCTAAACACAGAAGCATGTTCTCATTCAAAATTCAAAATCATACAGAAACAAAATACTTCATATTTAAGATTTAAGATCAAACAAAAGCAACATATGCAATACTCAAGATAATACAAAACAAAAATGTAACTCCCCTTACCTCTATTCCACACTTAATCTCCTCCTCTGAAACCGTTCTCCGAAAACTTCCAGAATTTCCCCTCTACAACTAGAATTTTCTCCAACTCTCTTCTCTCACAAATTTTTCTAGAATTTTGGTGTAAGTTTCAGCCTTCCCTCCCTTGCTATTTATAGCCAAAAAATTTTACTATTCATTTTTTACTATTCATTTTTTTACTATTCATTTACTATTACAAAAATATTATTTTAATCACTATTTGCTAAATTCTTATCTCTGATGATTCAATTATACGTGGAGTGTTTATCTCTTCCAAAATTTTAATTTTTTTTTACTATTCACTATTCACTTTTTATTATTCAATTTTCTTAAAAATCCTAAATAAGTTATCAAAAATGTGAACCTCTACTTCTAGAATTACTATAATTTTATATCCAAAATTTACATTTTTCTATCCATTAAAATTATTATTACTAATAAAATGCTAAAATTTACTATTATAAATATTTTTTATGGGTCTTACAATGTATAATATACATCTACGTATTATTTATTCATTTATAATATTAGAGTCTTGAATAAATAAATTCATAATATTTTTTTTTGAAACATATTTTTTTTATCTCCATCTATAAAACAATAAAAGTGTTAACTAATAATATTAAAACATAAATTAATAAATAATTAAATTAGGTGGGTTAGTGAGTCAATTCGAGTGAGCTACGTTTTAAGGGACCAAATTAAAAATTGACATATATAAAAAATAACATTTTTTTCAAACTCCATCCGACCGAAACCCATGATAGGTCAGATTGACCCGCAGATTTATCTGACCCGCAGATTCTAACTTAGTTTCACAACACTAGTGTGTATATATATACCATAATAATATTCAATATATAATATTATTTTATGTTTTTATATTTCTACTATCTATTTTTAATTTAATAATGCGATTTTTTTATTGATTAAATTTAAAAGACCCACCACAAATGAATTAATTTAATGTCTACATATTTTATATATTTAACTTTTTAAAAAATAGATATGTATAACATAATAATATTCAATATATAATATTAATTTAAGTTTTTATATTTCTACTATCTATTTTTAATTTAATAATGCGATATTTTTATTGATTAAATTTAAAAGACCCACCACAAATGAATTAATTTAATGTCTACATCTTTTATATATTTAACTTTTTAAAAATTATGTCTAAAGTTTCACTTTAAAATAAGGTACTACTTTTCAAGTTTATTTTTCTATACAGGGAAAAGCTAGTTCAAATACTTTTATAGATTTTTTAGAAAAAATAGAGAAATTTAGTTACACAAATAAAGTAAATTAAAATAAGGAGTTTAAAAAAATAATTTCCTAACTTTTTGCTAACTCCATATTATAAACACGACATTTACTATATTTTATTTTCCTTAAAATAAAATTTGTCCATATTATTTATTTATTGAAATTTTAATATAATATAATTTATATTCAATTATTTTTATGATGCGTCGAAAATATTTTGGAAGATCAAAAATAAAATAAGTATATAGATAAAATATACTTTCTTTTATGACAATAAAATAATTATTATAAATAAAGGTAAATTTTGTGACTAAAAGCTGATTTTTATGACCAATTCTAATGTATAAATATTTGTGATTAAAATATTTGGTCCTTAGACATTTTATCACAAAAGTGATCAAGAAATTGTACAAGTGATGAATATTTGTGATCCCAATTATTTGCCACGGAAAATATGCTTAATAAATGTGATTCAAAATGCATAAATGGAATCAATGACAATTTTTTTTTGACAGAATCCTTGAGTGTCACAATTAAAGTATCACAAATGTAACAACTACTCAAGTGAAGAAGAATATGTAATTAATCATCGTTTAAAGCAAAGACATTGTTGCTTTAAACGACTTGGTTTAAATATCAAAATTTTCACTTCAAGTAGTAGCTTAAAAAAGATTGAAGTTGTTCTAAACGCGAACACTTGGTAGAAAAAAATATAAAGTTTGGACAAGACTTTGATTTTTAAGAGACTGTTAATTAGTTCTTAAGTGAAGATATGCAAACTGTTTTGGATTAGAGTTCTAAATCCTGTCGAAACATTTTGGTGTCCCACGGTGGGCGCCAAAATGTTTCGGTAGAATTTAGAACCCTAATTCAAAACATTCAAAGTTGTTTGCTCCGATGTCCAGTTGTGTTGTCTTCTCTCTTCTCCTTGTCCAAGCCGCGAGGGAGGGTGCCTGCAAAAGACACTCCGACGCTCAAGTCAGTGACAGGCAGATTTCTTTTGTGAACTCTCACCTTGGTCTTAGGGCACGCTTCTAGAGAGCTCCTAAGACCTAAACCGAGCGGGTGAGGCAGATTTCTTTCGTGAACTCTCACCTTGGTCTTAGGGCACGCTTCTAGAGAGCTCCTAAGACCTAAACCGAGCGGGTGAGGCAGATTTCTTTCGTGAACTCTCACCTTGGTCTTAGGGCATGCTTCTAGAGAGCTCCTAAGACCTAAACCGAGTGGGTGAGGCAGATTTTTTTCGTGAACTCTCACCTTGGTCTTAGGGCACGCTTCTAGAGAGCTCCTAAGACCTAAACCGAGTGGGTGAGGCAGATTTTTTTCGTGAACTCTCACCTTGGTCTTAGGGCAGGCTTCTAGAGAGCTCCTAAGACCTAAACCGAGAGGGTGAGGCAGATTTTTTTCGTGAACTCTCACCTTGGTCTTAGGGCATGCTTATAGAGAGCTCCTAAGACCTAAATCCTCTTTCATGAACTCTCGCCTGGGTCTGGGAACATTTCAAAGGAACTCTTAGCGCAAAACCCGCTCGGACGATAAAGAATGCATGCTAGTATGAATTGAAACTCAGGTAAAATCCTCTACCGATCGATATAACTTTACAAACCCAACGCAATATCAAAAAATTTTGCTAAGGCTTGGGGGGCTTATGTTACTATGGGATCATAGCCGACCGAACGGTAAGGGTGCAGAAGAGTCGTCCAACCGATGATATCTCTCAGGTCAATGAACCGATCGGTTAAATCAGCCCGACCAATGATACCTCTTAGCTCAATGAACCGATCGGTTAAATCAGCCCGACCGATGATACCTCTCAGGTCAATAAACCGATCGGTTAAATCAGCCGTTAAGGTAATTAATAGTAATAACTATCGGGGAGTTAATAAAAATAATTGACATTTATTGACAATTAATATTGTCATTCATCGGTGGTTAATGAGTCAGACCTAACGGTAAGCTCATTATAGTTTATAAATATTTGTCTGGCAAGGAAGACAGGTAACTTAACTTGAACAAAACATAAAGCGCTGATAACTAAATCTTGATTACAAGATTATTATGCAAAGTCACTGACTTTAGTGTCAGAGTGTCTTTTGCAGGCACCCTCTCCCGCGGCTTGGACAAGGAGAAGAGAGAAGACAACACAATTAGACATCGAAGCAAACAACTTTGAATGTTTTGGATTAGGGTTATAAATCCTGCCGAAACACAAACTAATAATATTTACAAGTTCTAATCGCTTAAAGCATTATATTGTAGGCACTTAAGTGATGCCATTTTAGTTTGATGTATTTAGATTTATAAAACATGGTAATTAAACATATTTGGAGGATTGTGTTTTAGTAAAAGGAAAAATTGAGATAGTTTATTTGAAAATATTAGTTAAATGTTCTTAACATTTGTGTAATATTTAACTTTAGAAAGTGGCGTTACCTTGTTGATTTCATTATGTTATATATATATATATAAGATTAAAATATTAATTTAATTTTTATTTTTGTTTAATTTTGTTAGAATAATATTTTTATTTTCGTCATTTTTGTTCAATTTATATATTTTTTTAATATTATTTAAATAATTAATGAAAAATGAAAAGTTTATATCAAGTGTCCTGGACTTAAATATATGTTATTGATCTGGACACGTGATATTGTTATTTGTCACATATTTATTTGACATATGGCTATTTTTTAAATTAAAAAATAAAAAATATCAAAATTAGTTAAAAATTCACTATACATAACATATATTGTTCTTACAAGAATATTTTTTAAGTCGATAATTTTGTAAAGAAAGATTGTCAATTTTCTCTTTAATCTCAGGTGAAAGGTGCCAATTTAAGGTTAAATCTAAACAACATTAGTAAAAAATTTAAATTAAGTAAAATTGATGAAAATTGAATCTTTATTAAGAAAAAAAATATATTAAGACTGAATTCACAAAATCAAATAAAAATAAGAACTAAAGTAATATTTCAACTTATATTTAAAGTTGTTATTTGATATTTGCAATGAATAAATAAAAGAGATACAGAGAGAAATGTTCTCAAGGTAATTAGAACTTAAAATTTTAGGTGAATTATTACCGTAGTTTACAAAATTATGATAAAACAAAGGTATAAAAAAAAGAAAAAAACTAAAAGAAAGCACAAGGAAACTAATTTAGTACTTCATTGATGTTGTGGTCAAAGTTAAATGGGAGACTCCATTTCCTCATAACTTGTAGATTCCCGTGAAAGTTGCTCCATTTCTTCATAATTATAAGTAATTCAAATATTATATATTTCAATTTTTTAATTATTAAAATTTATTATTTCAATTTTTTATAATTGTTAAAATTGGTTATCCAAATACAATATAAGAGTCGAGCAACACAAACTTTTCCATTGAACAAGAGATGAAGTCACGAATGTTGATGGCCATTATGCTATCTGCTACATAGATTAATTTTGTAAAAATTCAAAACATTAATTTACTCTGTACAATCTAGTTTTACTTACAAGAAGTTACTAGAGGATAGGATTTCTACGTGACAAAACTTAATGAAAATAAGTATCATCCCTTCTTCATTATTTGGTGTGTCTGTGTTTTGTGAATATGTGATGATAGTATAATTCGTTATACGGGAACAGATGGAAGAATGTCATCTGATTCAGTGCCAATGAAGAAAGAGATAGAAAAATAAATTAGAATAATTCGAGTTATATTTATGAGTTTATAGTTAAAATCTGAGTTTACAATATAATGCTACAATATATCAATTATGAATTATCAAGTGTGAGATTGTTTGGTGTTGTGTGCAAACTATTTTTCAAGTTAATTATAAAAGAAAAAGCTTTTTTATCCAATTCAAAAAGTTGATACCAGTAAAAAGAAAAAAATTGTGACATAGAAGTTATCATTTGGGTACCATGAAGTGTAGAAATATATAGGTTTCGAGGTTAAAGATAAGAGGTTGATAGACTAAATGACAAAGATAAATTATTATTGTAGTAATGGATTAATATTGGTGGAAGACTCTCGTATACTTATATTTATGGTTTATTTGTAAGATCCTAGAACCTCAAGAACTTATCAAGTGGTAAAAAGTTCAACTTATAATGTAAAATAGAATGCTGTCAAAGTTTGACATGGTTTACTATTTTAATTATAACTTTTTGTAGAAAATATCAATTGAGTTGATTCTTCTTTTATTGGATAGTAGACTCAAAGAGCTTTGATTTGAGTACTCATACACGTATTTTTGACTTCGGGAAGAGGGTCAACCGGACTGTCAAAGTTGCAACAATTGTGCTGCTGGGAGACTTGCGCCCAACACCCTATTCCAAGGGGCGCCCGGCGCGAGCGGTATCAGTTTTTACGTTTTAAGATCTGAAATAAGTGGGGATTGCGTGGAAAATTGGGGAATATGCTCCAGACCTATAATGGTTGGTCCCTTGGGCCAGGGAGGAGCGTGGGCAGACCTCATTTCCAATTATTAGTGCTTCTTAGTGGATTAAGGGGCCATGATATCTCTTGGGACAGATCTTCAAGTGTGGGAGAAGGAGAAATGGGTTCTGCACTTGTGGGAGTGAAGTCCTTGCTGCAAAATCCGTGAGAGAGGTGAAGTTGAGAGTTTCTGGAGTTGCAAGGAGGCCAAGGTGCTGCAAGTCTTGTGAAGATTGATTCAAGGTCTACAAAGGAAGTCTTCAAGAGGTAAGGGGAGCTAGATCATTTTCTATGGGTTGAAATTGTATTTTGATATTTGCTGTATGAACTGTATGCTGGAAATTTGTGATTGTGGATGTGGTTGGGTTGAGATGATATTGAGATCGGTATGTTGATGTATGTATTCTGTTGGAGGGGTGATCAAGTGGAAGGTAAGGAAAGTATACACTGTTTTGAACAAGCTGATAGAGTCTTGGGTCATTTTGAGAGGAAGTGAGGTAGTGATTTTGGGAAGTAGGGATTTTGAACACATTTGGGCTGTTGGGATATCTTAGGTAAGTCATTTATGACTTGTTAGAGTCATCAAACTGATCAAAACAGGTGTAAAATGGTTGCTGTCAACTGGTATGGGGCTGGACGACTTCTGGTTCGCGCCCGGCGCCCTCCGGGTGCGCCCAGGCACGAGAGTCTCGCAAAAAGTCGTGCCCAGCGCCCTACTGTGGCTCCCGGGCGCGAGGTGTTCGCAAAAAGTGGCTTTGTCTTTGTTTTTTATAGTTTTTGGGGTTTCAGATGTCCGTTTTGGATGTTCCTTATGTCGTTTTGGAGATTTTGAACCTTTCCGGAACTGTTGGTGATGGTTTCAAAGCCATTTTCTTTGTCTAAGTATGAGTTACGGGGTTTTATGTTGTTTAGTGGTTCTCTTGGAACTGTTATTGTCTAGTAATGTGTATTGGATTGATTAATGTTGTTTGCTTAACAGATTGTCATGTATGTGGGATGGTTGGAATGCATAGTATGATGGAATTTATGTGGGAAGTATATGAATGTATGATTAATGTTGTTTGCTTAACAGATTGTCATGTATGTGGAATGTTTGGAATGCATAGTATGATGTAATTGAGTATGAATTGGACATCTTAGGGAGAGATGATTGAAAGTGGTTGTGTGGAGTAATGTGGTTGTTCTGTATAACTGTATGGAGCTTTGAACTGGTATGTCTATCCCTATACTCTAAGTATTTTTCATTCTCATATAGAGTAGTTTATTGTTAGTGGTGAGAGTAGAGGGAGGTCCTCGTCTATAGTCTTTGAATTTAGACATAGACAGGTTGGGGGATTTACCTTTCTAGTGTTGGGGAGGGCCAGTTGAACTATGCAAGTGCAAAGACAACCAATAGTTCGACGGTTTACAAATCCGGATGAGTCGTGTGAGTGTGTGAGTCGTGGTTGAATGGGTATGCTTTAATTATTCTTTTATACGTAACTAAACATGATGACATGGATTAATTGTACTATATGTATAACATGCTTTTTATATCTAGCTCATCCTTGCTTCTGTGTTGTGTGTTGCTTGGGTATGTTTCTTTGGCGATGATCATTCACTTCGATGGGAGCAGATGTTGTCGAGGAGATTCCCTTGGAGCAAGAGTTGGAGGACGCTTATGCTGCAGTATAGTCTTTTAGGATTTCTAATTTAAGTTAGTGTCATTTTGAAATACTCTAAACTGGTTAAGTTTTAAGTTTTGTCCTCTATGTGGATGACTGTAATGTCAACTACGAAACTATTATTCTACTATGATTGTTCTCTTTATTGGAATGATGACGTCCTTATTATATAAGTTGTTATATAATTAGGGATGTTACATTATTGATTCATTATATTATTGCCTAACTTTAACTTTATATTCAATTTAATGTATCTCAAACTGAAATATATTTGTAAAGGATTTTAAGAAGTGTACTGAATCTACAATGATAAAACGAAATTTTAAGTTAAAGGGTTGAACCCAATGGACTAATATAATAATCAAAGTTATAGAACATTTATCTATTAGGTTTAAACTTTAGATTGATTTTCATTTTTGTTCTAAATGTTTAATTAGGTACTTTTTACTGGTTTTAATTGAATTTTTATTTTTTAAAATTTAATGTAATTTTTTTAGTATTATACTAACAACATTAAATTATGTATCACATATTATTTAAAAAAAATTTAATTATTATTTTTTAAAAAATTAAAATGTTACACATAGGTCACGTGATAAGATAATCTAACGTGACAATGATAATGTTGTGTCACTGTTATATGTTATTTGAAAAACCTCAATTTACTTCCTGTATTTGTTATTTTTCTTAATTTAATCTTAGTTTAAAAGAAAACATTTTTCTCTAAATTAAAACTAAATTTAATTTTTTATATAAATATTATAATTTTTCTATTAAAATTAATATTTATTAAAAACAATTTATTTAATATTGTATTTATCTTTGTATGTTTAATTTAATAGTTAGGATGAAGAGAAAGAAAATTATAATTATTAAGATGGAGGAAATAAAAAAAATAGATGATTGAATCCCTAGGTAAGGTTAATATATAAGGTTGAATCATATTCATAACCAAATCAATTGGTATGTAACGTTAAGTTTACCTATAAATTATAATTGGTAAGTAATATTAACATGTAATGATTAATTTATCTAAGAATGAATTTGCATTCGTAAATAATAATTTATAGATAAATCATGATTTTTTTTTGTAGTTCCACTGTAACAAAATAAAAAAAAATTAAACTAATAATAATTAAAATTTGACATAAATCTTTTATCTTTTGAATTTTAATATATGTTGGATAATGATAAAAAAGATTCATATAATCACATTAAATTATTATATTATAATAAAAAAATTATTTCCATGATAAAATTACACTTACGGTGATTAGTTAAAAAATAAAAATAATTATATAAAAAATATCAAAACTTTATTTTACATTATACAAATAAAAAACAAATAAAAGTATTAGAAAAAAAGTAAAAATAATTAAATATGTGTTTTAGAAACAATTTAATAGATCGTTGATGTAAGACCCATGAAAAATATTTACCTTAATAATAACAATTTTATTACTAGTAGTAATAAAATTCTTTGTGAATGGAAAATATAATAATTAGTTTATGTAAAAATAAAACGTGTAAAGCTAAATAAGAAATTTTGATAGCTATTGGTAGAAAATTGTGGTGATTTCAAGAAGATGGGTTCAAACTTTTTTCTACCTTTTTGTTAAAAAAAATTAAAATATTGATAGTGGATAAAACACTCCATGTTTTAAGGCATTATTGAGGAATCCAATATGCAAGTGGTGATTAAAATATTAATATAATAAAATAATATTAAAATAATAAATAATATTAAAAAATTGGTGAATAGTAAAATTTTTTGGACTATAAATAGCCATGAGAGGGGAGGCTATTATGCACAAAGAGAGGAAGAATCAAGTGAGAGCTTGAGAAATAGAGAATAAAGAGTTAGGAAGAAATTTTTAGTTGCAAGAAGAGTAGAGGTTCTGGAGGATTTTCGGGGAAACAAATTCTGAGCAAGAGATTAAGTCTGGAATAGAGGTAGGGGAGCTAACCTTTCTAAGCTTTTATATTATGATTTAGTATTGTTTTATTACTATTCATGTCTTGAAATTCTGTGTGAATACTGTTAATGAAAAACATAGGTGCTTGTTATATATCTATCTATATTGAATTTTTGTGTTAATATTATATGTTGTTGTTTTGAATCTGTAAATAAGAAATTTGTTAAAATTAGTTGAGGAACACTTTGGCTAAGGAAAGACTTGGTACTTAAGTTGTCCATTGTGACTCACCTCTCTTTCCTGGAAGTCTACTCGACAAGTTTTTAACTTAAATCTTGTTGAACAGATTATGTACTGTTAAATTATATTGCAATATATCTCGTTGGAATAAAAATGTCTGATAAATTCATGTTATTGTGGTAGATATGAAATTATGAATTATAATTGTGATGGTAGGATAGAGGAATCTTAAAAATCGGAGTTGATACATCCCTGATCATAGAGCAACCCTGGTCAAATCCAGTAAGTTGTGACTAGTCATATGTACTGGCGTTTATGGTGAATTTGATTCGTCAAACATTTGATTCTTCTCCGGTGACCATTTATGGTGATATTTTAGTATTGTTAATTTATTTTGTGATATATTCATTTTGTATGATTTCTACGATGATGGGATTATATTGGATTTGAATTTATGCGTCTGAACATGATATGAGTATTATGGGGATATTTTGTAAGGGTATAATATGAGTTGAGGAATATGAGTATGGTATGAGTCTCGTGGAGAGATTCAGTAATGATATGGTATTTGTGTATATGTTGATGTTGAGGGTCCTGATGTTGTAGGTTATCCTGATACTCTAATAATCATCCAGTCTCAAGTAGAGAAGGATGAATTATGTGGTGAGAGGGGCAGGAGGTCCTGGTCTATGTGTCGATTTTGGACATAGTGTTGAGGACTAACCTTGTGGATGATATGGAGTATTTTGGAAGTGTATTTGTAAGAGGAAGTAGAAGGCATCACAAGTGCATAACCTCCTGTGACTGCTCATCAACATATCATCGGAATAAGTGTTTATTGGGTATTGTGGAATGAGTGTCTATTGGGTATTGTGGAATGAGTGTCTATTGAGTATTGTGGAACGAGTGTCTATTAAGTATTGTGGGATGAGTGTCTATTAGAAATTGTGGTATTGTGGGATGAGTATCTATGATGCGATTGCTGTATGATGGTATAAATATCTATTATGCGATTGTTGTATGATGATATGAGTATGTATGATGCAATTGTTGTATGATGGTATGAGGGTGTCTGACATAATTATTATATGAGGTTTGTTGAGTGCATCAAAGTAATTATGCATGTTTTATAAATGATTGGTTGCATATTATCTCACCCTACTTGTTTGTGTTTGGGTATGTGCGATGATCGTATAATTCGTTATACGGGAGCAGATGAAGGAATGTCGTCTGATTCAGTGCCAATGAAGGGAGAGATAGAAGAATAAAGTAGAAGAATTCGAGTTATATTTATGAATTTGTAGTTGAAATCTGAGTTTAATACATATAAATATATATCAACTATGAATTTTCAAGTGTGAGATTATGAGATGTTACCTTAAATGTAATTCTAGAATACATAAATTATGAATTATCAAGTGTGAGATTACGAGATGTTACAATTGAATGAATGAAATCACAATGGTAAATAAAATGTATAATTAAAGGTATAATAAGATGAAAAATACGTTTTAAGAAAAAATTTTAAATATCAAACCATTGAAAGATAATAAAAATTGTTTTAGCAAAATAAAAAGAGTTCTTCAAACGAAATAAAAATTAAGAATAAGATAATAAAAAAGATAAGCTTTTTTATATAACATAGGAAATGATGGGTTTATGATATTAAAAACTTAACCTGTATGTTAAAAAAGAGTAAAAATATTAAAATGTGAGACATAAAAATATTTGATTAAATACATTATTTGAACATAATTATACTTGTGATAAAAAGAAAAATATGTTAGAGATGTAAATAAATTTCATGTCAACTCAAACAATTAAAAGAGAAAAAAATGTATAAGTGAAAAAAATATAAAAATTATAAAACTAAAGACTTATATACATACATATATATATATATATATATATATATATGGTTTTGCTAACGCGCGTACGCCTGTTTTTCAGTTGGTACATTTTAGCAATGTACCGGATTTTAGTAGACAAAAATATCCTTATATATCATGGATTCTAAGTTTTAAGGTTAAGGGTATTTTAATAATTTTCAATCTCAAAATTAAAAAAAAAAAAAAAAAAGAAACCCCCCAAACCCTTACTGACCTCTCTCATTCCTCTCAACCCTTTCTCTTACCTGTAGCCCCAATTGAAAAAATCAGAAACACCCTACTGTAGCTCCAATTTAAAAAATCAAAAACACTTGTCGTTAAAGAATCTTACAAAAAAATGATTTTATAATGAGTTTTGATCTTATAATTTTTGTCTTATCTAGTTTTATCCAATTTTCACAAGCATAAAGNCAAAACTTTATTTTACATTATACAAATAAAAAACAAATAAAAGTATTAGAAAAAAAGTAAAAATAATTAAATATGTGTTTTAGAAACAATTTAATAGATCGTTGATGTAAGACCCATGAAAAATATTTACCTTAATAATAACAATTTTATTACTAGTAGTAATAAAATTCTTTGTGAATGGAAAATATAATAATTAGTTTATGTAAAAATAAAACGTGTAAAGCTAAATAAGAAATTTTGATAGCTATTGGTAGAAAATTGTGGTGATTTCAAGAAGATGGGTTCAAACTTTTTTCTACCTTTTTGTTAAAAAAAATTAAAATATTGATAGTGGATAAAACACTCCATGTTTTAAGGCATTATTGAGGAATCCAATATGCAAGTGGTGATTAAAATATTAATATAATAAAATAATATTAAAATAATAAATAATATTAAAAAATTGGTGAATAGTAAAATTTTTTGGACTATAAATAGCCATGAGAGGGGAGGCTATTATGCACAAAGAGAGGAAGAATCAAGTGAGAGCTTGAGAAATAGAGAATAAAGAGTTAGGAAGAAATTTTTAGTTGCAAGAAGAGTAGAGGTTCTGGAGGATTTTCGGGGAAACAAATTCTGAGCAAGAGATTAAGTCTGGAATAGAGGTAGGGGAGCTAACCTTTCTAAGCTTTTATATTATGATTTAGTATTGTTTTATTACTATTCATGTCTTGAAATTCTGTGTGAATACTGTTAATGAAAAACATAGGTGCTTGTTATATATCTATCTATATTGAATTTTTGTGTTAATATTATATGTTGTTGTTTTGAATCTGTAAATAAGAAATTTGTTAAAATTAGTTGAGGAACACTTTGGCTAAGGAAAGACTTGGTACTTAAGTTGTCCATTGTGACTCACCTCTCTTTCCTGGAAGTCTACTCGACAAGTTTTTAACTTAAATCTTGTTGAACAGATTATGTACTGTTAAATTATATTGCAATATATCTCGTTGGAATAAAAATGTCTGATAAATTCATGTTATTGTGGTAGATATGAAATTATGAATTATAATTGTGATGGTAGGATAGAGGAATCTTAAAAATCGGAGTTGATACATCCCTGATCATAGAGCAACCCTGGTCAAATCCAGTAAGTTGTGACTAGTCATATGTACTGGCGTTTATGGTGAATTTGATTCGTCAAACATTTGATTCTTCTCCGGTGACCATTTATGGTGATATTTTAGTATTGTTAATTTATTTTGTGATATATTCATTTTGTATGATTTCTACGATGATGGGATTATATTGGATTTGAATTTATGCGTCTGAACATGATATGAGTATTATGGGGATATTTTGTAAGGGTATAATATGAGTTGAGGAATATGAGTATGGTATGAGTCTCGTGGAGAGATTCAGTAATGATATGGTATTTGTGTATATGTTGATGTTGAGGGTCCTGATGTTGTAGGTTATCCTGATACTCTAATAATCATCCAGTCTCAAGTAGAGAAGGATGAATTATGTGGTGAGAGGGGCAGGAGGTCCTGGTCTATGTGTCGATTTTGGACATAGTGTTGAGGACTAACCTTGTGGATGATATGGAGTATTTTGGAAGTGTATTTGTAAGAGGAAGTAGAAGGCATCACAAGTGCATAACCTCCTGTGACTGCTCATCAACATATCATCGGAATAAGTGTTTATTGGGTATTGTGGAATGAGTGTCTATTGGGTATTGTGGAATGAGTGTCTATTGAGTATTGTGGAACGAGTGTCTATTAAGTATTGTGGGATGAGTGTCTATTAGAAATTGTGGTATTGTGGGATGAGTATCTATGATGCGATTGCTGTATGATGGTATAAATATCTATTATGCGATTGTTGTATGATGATATGAGTATGTATGATGCAATTGTTGTATGATGGTATGAGGGTGTCTGACATAATTATTATATGAGGTTTGTTGAGTGCATCAAAGTAATTATGCATGTTTTATAAATGATTGGTTGCATGTTAGCTCACCCTACTTGTTTTTGTTTGTGTTTGTGTTTGGGTATGTGCGATGATCGTATAATTCGTTATACGGGAGCAGATGAAGGAATGTCGTCTGATTCAGTGCCAATGAAGGGAGAGATAGAAGAATAAAGTAGAAGAATTCGAGTTATATTTATGAATTTGTAGTTGAAATCTGAGTTTAATACATATAAATATATATCAACTATGAATTTTCAAGTGTGAGATTATGAGATGTTACCTTAAATGTAATTCTAGAATACATAAATTATGAATTATCAAGTGTGAGATTACGAGATGTTACAATTGAATGAATGAAATCACAATGGTAAATAAAATGTATAATTAAAGGTATAATAAGATGAAAAATACGTTTTAAGAAAAAATTTTAAATATCAAACCATTGAAAGATAATAAAAATTGTTTTAGCAAAATAAAAAGAGTTCTTCAAACGAAATAAAAATTAAGAATAAGATAATAAAAAAGATAAGCTTTTTTATATAACATAGGAAATGATGGGTTTATGATATTAAAAACTTAACCTGTATGTTAAAAAAGAGTAAAAATATTAAAATGTGAGACATAAAAATATTTGATTAAATACATTATTTGAACATAATTATACTTGTGATAAAAAGAAAAATATGTTAGAGATGTAAATAAATTTCATGTCAACTCAAACAATTAAAAGAGAAAAAAATGTATAAGTGAAAAAAATATAAAAATTATAAAACTAAAGACTTATATACATACATATATATATATATATATATATATATATGGTTTTGCTAACGCGCGTACGCCTGTTTTTCAGTTGGTACATTTTAGCAATGTACCGGATTTTAGTAGACAAAAATATCCTTATATATCATGGATTCTAAGTTTTAAGGTTAAGGGTATTTTAATAATTTTCAATCTCAAAATTAAAAAAAAAAAAAAAAAGACCCCAAACTCTTACTCACCTCTCTCATTCCTCTCAACCCACCCTTTCTCTTTCATCTTTCTCACTCCAATCTTTTTTCTGTCAATCCCTATTGTAGCCCCAATTGAAAAAATCAGAAACACTTTACAAAAAAATGATTTTATAATGAGTTTTTATCTTCTAATTTTATCCAATTTTCACAAGCATAAAGGAATTGGTAATTGACCTAGAAAAAATCAGAAATACTCGCTGTTAAACAATTTCTTACA
>NW_025908654.1:200789-250818 GCF_018835915.1 Vigna umbellata
TGTTAAACAATTTCTTACAAAAAATGATTTTATAATGAGTTTTTATTTTATAATTTTTGTCTTATCTAATTTTATCTAATTTTCACAAGCATAATGACATCAAAGGAATTGGTAATTGGCCTGGAAAAAATCAGAAACACTCGTTGTTAAACAATTTCTTACAAAAAATGACTTTATAATGAGTTTTCATTTTATAATTTTTGTTGTATCTAATTTTCACAAGCATAATGACATCCGAAAGAATTGATAATTGACTTGGAGGGTTTTTTTAGAGATGATGATTCAACATATGCAGATGATGAAATTAGAGATATTAGTGAAGATGGTGAAATTGAAGAGATCTTAAATGAACCTTTGCCTGAAGGTGAATATGTCAATGACTCAACTCTTTACAAAGGCAAATTGTTTAAAGGCAAATGTTTCTGATTTTTTCAATTGGGGCTACAGTAGGATGACAGAGAAAAGGTTGGAGTGAGAGAGATGAAAGAGAAAGGATTGAGAGGAATGAGAGAGGTGAGTAAGGGTTTGGGGGGTTTCTTTTTTTTTTTTTTAAGTTTTGAGAATGAAAATTATTAAAATACCCTTAACCTTAAAACTTAGAATCTATGATATATAATATGATATATAAGGGTATTTTTGTCTACTAAAATCCGGTACACATTGCTAAAATGTACCAACAAAAACAGGCATACGCGCGTTAGCAAACCCCATATATATATATATATATATATATATATATATTATAGACTATAAATATTTTAATAATATAAATAGAAACGTGGATGAGACGAATATGCACATCTCCATTCCCCTACTTAGTTAAGAATTTCGAGTATTATCAATATTTATACCTAATTAAAATTTTTGCATATTATTACTCGAACCAAACAATATTAAATTTTAAGAAAAAATGATACCCAATTTTGTATAATAATTTAGAAACTAAAATTATATTTAACATTGTTTTAAAATGAAAAGAGAGTATAATATTATTTCGGGTATATGGTCAAGAAACTTCTATAAACACCTTCACATATTTTCGTCTTATCTTCGCCTTCATTCCAACCGGGGTACGTGTCGAAGATGCTCTGATGTTTAAGTCGGTAAATAATCCGTAGTCTTAAATGCACAGTAACTTATATCTTATGTTTGAGCTCTATTTAAATTTTTGATGATTATTTGAGAATAAGGAAAAGTTAATCATGACCCAACCTCGGTCCATTACACTTAATCAATACTTACCTTTGACTTTGTTCTACGAATTGATTACCAAGATAGGTCGTCCGACCCTTTCACCTCCATCTCCTCACCTCCGTCTGGTCCTTCTTAGCGAAATTTTACTTTACTTCTAGTATCTCACGTCTTTAGACTGTCTAACTACTCCCTATCGTCCAGGTCGTCTGAACTATGCTACAAATATAATTTAATATAATATTAAAAATAGATAATTATAGTTTTTCTACATTAATTCCTTACACCTGAACTACTAGAAGAATTGTTTAGTGCAACATTAAAAATATTTCAAGAGGTGACAAAATATTTACACAATCACTCCTTACATATTATTGAATTCACTCTTTCTCTTAGGTGCATGTCTACTAGTTTATTAGTAAAATAAATGAAATCTAAGTTGCAAAATGATTTTGTTTAAAAATGATTTAGAAGGTATTAGAAAAATTTAATCCATTTCTAAAGAGAACTTCATGATGTAAAAAAAAAAATCTAAAATAATTTTATGCAACAAGTTATTTTAGCCATTTTGAGAATTCCGTGTCCCTTGTTGGTCATGGTTCACATTTCATAACAGCAACAAGAGCAGTGAAACTCGCAATTCGCAAGTAAACAGTAACAGACGCAGCAGCTCTTGAAGTGGATCCGATCCGATGGAAGAGTACCCGGAAGAGGTGCGCACTCCGCCGGTGACATTGGCGTCCTTGGTGGGGTGCCCGGAGCTCCACACCCTCATCTCCACCCACTTCTTGTCAGCGCAGCCTCCCATCAACACCCTAGCCCTCCCCGACATCTCCAAAATCATCCATCTCTTCAACAACAAAACGGACCCGGATCCAACTGCCACGTCACCCTCGCCCGTCGTTCCTGGCATCCTCAAACGCGATTGGCTCCTCAAACACCGGACCAAATCCCCCTCTCTCCTCGCCGCTCTCTTCCCCTCACACCACCTCAACGGTGACCCCGCTGAGTGGCTCCAACTCTGCTCCGATCTCGATTCCATCAAGTACTCTCTCTCTCTCACTCACACACTTTCTTTATTCGTTCATAAACAGTAGCTTTATCTTTTGTTGTTCCCTTTCAGGGCTGTGATTCGCGGGAGGAGCATCAAGTTCGCGGTGGTTGTCGTGGTGAGCAACAATGCAGATGAGATCAGCGAAGATAGAATGATTGCCTTGCGGAAGCGAGCGGAGGTAGATGCCAAATATGTCATCGTTTTGAACCCTAACGACACTGCCAATCTCAAAGTCTCTCTTCACAGGCACGTGCAATGCACTTGCTCTACATTTTTCTGGGAATTGTGTCGATTTTCTCTCTTGACGCTGTCGATTTTGGGTGTAGGCTGGCGAGTACGTTTTCTGAATTGGCCGTCACGTATTATAGAGAAGAAGGGAGAAGGATTAAGCAGCGGATAGAGAAGAAGAATGCTAACTCGGTTGAGTTGATTGTTCGCTACTGCTTCAAAGTAAGAATATTCTTTTTCCTCCTCTCGTTTTTTCCTTTTTCGTTTTTGAAGTAACCAAGGTTTTAAAAATGTCTGCCAACGCATTGAGGTCAAGGTTTTTGGGTTTGTGTGATTGCATCACAATACAACAGCAATTGTGCCGACATTTGTCTGCAATTTTCTACAATATAGAAGATTGGGATGAAATTGTGACTGTAACATCAATTTAAATATTGAATATAGCGGCTTTCATGAAAAAGAAAAGGTAGAAATGGAAGCTGGAATTACATTTGTTCTTTGACTTTCTTGTGCCATTTCATTTACTGCATAACTTCTGTGAATTTGTATATTATGTGTTTTTATAAAAAAAAATGTGCATTATTTATCTAGATGCCATGAATTGCTAGGTTGCTGTATATGCAGAATTCCGAGGTGACTGGCCAGAAGCATTGAAATTTTATGAGGAGGCCTACCATACGCTGCGAGAGGTGCGTGGAGTTGTTTTAATGTGTTTTCTTTATTTAATTTGTTTTCACCATTTATGGATCATGATATTGAAAATGCTATTATTGGCGCTGTATGACTTCCTTACGTCTATTGTTTGAACTAATGAAAGAAAGCGTATCACTGTCCCCAATATTTTGCCCTCATAAGTCAGAGCCTTGTTAGTAGCAATGTTTCACATCCTCCAAGCGCATTCATTGCAACTAACTTTATAGTTTTACATATGTTTAACAGATTCAATTATACTTATTTTGTCTTTAATTTGTCTTTGACACAAAATCTTATATTTGGATTCAAGTGCATGTGTTCTATATTTTACGTGTTTGTGTGCTTACAAGATAGATATATATATATATATATATATATATATATTCACAAAGCCAAGTTTTATAACATGTGTTTTCTGTTTGTATTATACTACAGATTGTTGGGGTGACAACAAGGTTGCCGGCAGTACAACGCTTAGTTGAGATAAAATCTATATCTGAACAATTACATTTCAAAATATCAACCTTGTTACTGCACAGTGGGAAGGTTGCAGAAGCGGTGGGGTGGTTTCGCCAGCATAAGAATGCATATAAAAGGCTTGTTGGTGCACCAGAAGGAACTTTTCTTCACTGGGAGTGGATGAGTAGGCAGTTTTTGGTATTTGGTGAATTGTTGGAGACAAGTTCAAAAATAACTCAAAGCTCTTCACCTAACCTTAGTACTTTATCCAAACCTATGTCTGAATGGGAATATTATCCTGCCTATTATTACCAAGTGAGCACATCTCTTTAACTATCTTGTTGTTGAGAAAGGGAAATGACTTTACCACTTCTGTTTGCTCTATACCCTCAGAAAGAGGCATTCTTCTATCATATTTCTAATCAATGTAAGACATATTAACACACCTCTCAGGCCGAAGATTGGCTTCTAAAACATGAAATTTATAGGACTGAACATTTGAAGGTACTCCAACAATAAGACTGGAGAAAATTTGGCATCATACTACTAGAAATAGACTAGGTCCAACTCATCTCCTAAAGCTAGGAATGTTCAAATCATATGTGAAGTTTTTTGGTGTTATTCTTTGTGTGAAATATCTTAACAACTATGTCGCTCTTGTAATTGAAATATCTTCATATTTTATCCATTTTCTCATTACAGCCTTTGTTTCTTCTTCCTACATCGCAAAATCATCTTAAGTAAGCTTGTAGATCTTATTAGTACCTGCTACATCCTACTTTCTCTTGATTCATCCCCTCACCACTACAACAGTATGACCTTTGTTGCATTTATTTGTCATTTACATCTACTCTAGAGCACCGATCCTTTTTCCTCAATGTTTTGTACCTTTTAATTATGATACCTGACTCTTTACTTGGCAGTGGTTGCCTCCTAGGAAAGAAACTGTCAAGCCATATGTTGAAACATTTATCTAATTACCTTGTTTAGGAATACTGGTTTGATTTTTTGTTCACATATGAGTGCAAGCTTTGATGCAATGGTAGGTTTCTAGCTTGTGACTTTGAGGTCAGGATTCAAATATTCTCTCTTAGGGTTCAAATGTAGGAAATAACTCCTCTGTTGTGGTAAGATTTGTATGCCTACCCTCCCCAAACCCCTCTCAATGTGACCCTAATGCCCTTGGTCAGTCTTTTTAATTGTGGTGTTATATTGTTTAAAGATTTACAATGAAAATGACTATCCAAACCATCAATTTCCATGAGTACTTCAATCTAAGTTAGTTTTGATCATTGATGCTTCTGTGAGAGTCATCTTGGCTTCAGCTTCTCTCATTCTGCTTATCTTGATTCCACTTTGATTCACATGAATTTGAACCTTTATCAATCTCTCGGATTCAACAGATATTCTAGGTGGTTTTGGTGAATCAAATATATCATAGTTTTATGACATGCTTTTTGACATGTTTCTCAGTGTGACTTAGGTCTCTATTAATACTTCCATTCCATTTATTTAATTCATTTATGCTTGCTTCAAGTTTTAATGTTGGTGAAACATTATGGCTATGTTTGGTGCAAAATATGGGAAGGACAAGGAAATGTTGTCATGAAATCAGAAAATATGGGGGAAGGGAAACGATGGATCATATCATAACTAATACTCCAAAGTGTTCAATAGTTATGTTTCTGTTCCCTCCAATTTGTGGGGGATGCTGGAGGAGAAATTGTGGTATAAGTTATATCCTTTTTGGTGCTTCTAATTTTCACTGTCAATATAGAACTTTAATATATGTTTATTAAAAAGGAGAAACTAATAACATGGAGTATAGTTAATATTTTTTTAACTTTACCATTTCCATGTTTTTTTTTTCCTTTCCCTCCCTGCCCCCACTTTTCTGTTCATAATTTATATTGTTATTGCATTTGGCTCTATTCACAATTATCAACTTTCAAATCAGTGGTTTGGTGCCCTTCATAACTTGTAACTGTGCTGTGAGTGTCGTTTGCTCACATATTTATGTGTTTGCAATGTGTTTATGTATGTTGTATCAGAATCTAATGATTTATCATAATCTATTTGTGCATGCAAAGTTGTTTTGTGAATTAGGTGTATCTTTTATAGACTTCCCTGAGTAATTGTATTCATCTATTTGAAACAGTTAGCAGCTCACTACTTGAGTGAGAAGAGATCAGCGCTGGAGCTTGCAATCTCAATGTCAGAAACTAGCAGTGAGAATGATAGTGTTGTTGAGTCTGTTGTTCCTTCAGTGTATGTGGGTCAATTTGCCCGATTACTTGAACAAGGAGATAATGTTGAAATGCTACCGTAAGTCTTAGTTGAGTGGTAAATAATTTCATATTTTGATATTTAACATCTTGTAAACTATTGTTTTCATTTGGATTTACAGTCTCAGTGATGAAGAATACATCTGCTATGCTGTCTCTGAAGGAAAAAGGTTCCGAGATTCACTTGAAATTATAGCACTTCTTAAAAAAGCATATGAATCCTACGGCAGTATTAAAATTCTGAGGATGAGCTCTTTTTGTGGGTTCCAGATGGCCAGAGAATATTTTTCTGAAGGTGACATCAGTAATGCAAAACAAATTTTTGATACTATAGCAAGCCTATACAGAAAAGAGGGATGGGTAACTTTATTATGGGATGTCTTGGGTTACCTGCGAGAATGCTCCAGGAAAAGTGGTGCTATTAAAGATTTTGTGGAGTATTCCCTTGAAATGGCTGCTTTGCCAGTATCATCTGATACTGGTGTCCGGCAAGACACTGGTCCAGCTGGTCCTGCAAATTTACTGCAAAGAGAAATTGTACACAATGAGGTTTTTGAGCTTGTCAGTGGAGCTTCAGGATTGGCAACAAATGAACACCAAAGTAATTTGAAGATCTCAACAGAGGAATCACTTCAGCTTGAGGTTGATCTTGTCAGTCCTCTTAGGTTGGTGATGCTGGCATCAGTTGCTTTCCATGAACAGTCAATCAAGCCTGGGGCATCAACCTTGATTACAGTATCACTTCTTTCACACTTACCCCTTACTGTTGAGATTGATGGATTAGAAATCCAATTCAACCAATCAAATTGCAATTTCTCTGTTACAAATGGCCAAAAGTCTCAGTCAGTAGAAGTTAGTGATGGTATTCAACATCATCGAACAGAGACAGCACCGTCTCTTTCACTTGAATCAAACAAATGGCTAAGGTTGACCTATGATATCCAAAGTGGTAAGTCGGTTGCTCTTGATGAAATTTATTTTCCTATTTAGTTGTTAAGTTCAGTGCGCCTATTGTTTCTATAAGCAAATAACCTAGGCTGGTACGTTTCAAATGTTCTATAGTATATGATGTCCCCTGCCTTGGTATCTTGCCATCCATAATTTATGTTGTTTATGATGCTATCTCTGGCTAACGCTGGGACATTTATAAATCTTGCAGAAGCTGTTATATGTCTTTCAAAATTGGTATGGATTTATCAGAGTGGTCTTTCAATAAGATCTGTCCGTCATATTATCCTTGGTTCTATAGTAGTAGAGTAGTATGTGTACTGTTTTGTGTGCCTCACTTATTTCTACCTTGTCACATACATATCTTTTACCATTAGAAGTATTGCTCTGTATCTATTTTATGTTGAATGTGATTTGGGTTCATTATATGATTTCCAGATCAAAGTGGAAAACTTGAATGCCTATCTGTTATTGCAAAAATTGGATCACACTTGTCAATCTGCTGTAGAGCTGAAAGCCCTGCTTCTCTGGATAGTTTACCTCTTTGGACATTGGAGGACTGTGTACAAACTGTTCCAATAAAGGATCCTATTCTCGTGTTATCTGGTCAGAAGTACACCCAAGTTGAAGAACAAGATCCACAAGTAGATCTGCATCTTGGTGCCTCAAGTCCTGCATTGGTGGGAGAAGTTTTCTTGGTACCCGTAACATTGGTTTCTAAAGGACATGATGTCTACTCAGGTGAATTGAAGATAAATCTCGTGGATGTGAAGGGGGGTGGCTTGTTTAGTCCAAGGGACAATGAGCCATATGCTCTGGATAGTCATCATGTTCAGCTGCTTGGTATATCTGGACCGGAAGGAGAAGATGATTCTCACTTAGATTCTGACAAAATAAAGAAAATACAGCAATCATTTGGATTGATTTCCGTTCCCATTATTAAAAATGGGGATTCCTGGTCATGCAAATTAGAAATCAAGTGGCACCGACCTAAACCAATTATGCTATATGTATCTTTGGGTTATACTCCTTACCGTAATGAATTAAATACACAGACAGTCCATGTTCACAAGCATTTGCAAATTGAAGGGCACAATGCTATTGTTCTTAACCATCATTATTTGATGCCATTCAGACGAGACCCATTGCTACTCTCTAAGAGCAAGCAAGCCTCAGAGTCTAATCATTCAGAATCACTTCCTTTGAATCAAAAGAATGTGCTCATTGTTAGCGCAAAAAACTGCACTGAGTTGCCGTTAAGGTTAAAGTCCATGCGTATAGAAGTAGAGGATAATGCTGAAAGGACGTGTTCTATTCAACATGCAAGCGAGGAGCTTGCAAATCCCGCACTTCTTGTTCCTGGGGAAGTGTTCAAGAAGGTTTTCTCAGTCAGTTCCAATATGAACATTTCTAAGCTCAGTCTCGGAACTCTGTGTTTGAAATGGAGGAGAGACCTTGGGATTGACGAGAAATGTGCTTCTACTTCAACATTATCTTGGGTTGTGACTAAACAAAAGCTGCCAGATGTGAACGTGGAGTTACCACCATTGATTGTTAGTTTTGAATGCCCCCCTTATGCCGTCGTAGGAGATCCCTTTACGTATTATATTAGAATTTCCAACCAGACACAATTACTGCAAGAAATCAAATACTCACTTGGGGACGCACAGAGTTTTGTATTATCCGGATATCATAATGACACTATATATGTTCTTCCAAAATCCGAGCACATTCTCAGTTACAAACTTGTCCCACTTGTCTCAGGCATGCAACAGTTACCTAAATTTTCCATGACTTCAGTGAGATATTCAGCAGCATACCAGCCTTCAAATTCTTCAAATTCTGTTTTTATTTTCCCTTCCAAGCCTCATTTCAAGGCTGCAGTCTCAACTAACTCTCGGATGGAGTCGGTAGTTAACGAATAGATCTTGTAAACCGTTAATTATTATTCAATTTTTCCCCTTTATTGTAAGCTGTTCCCCGAGTTTGGGGGTGGGGTGAACTACATATTTTACATGAAAAAGATGTTTACATTGGTCTGTTTTAGTTTCCTTTTTACTGGTTTAGGATACATAACTTATTCATTAGCATAAAACTATAGCTGTATTCTTTTGATTGTATAATATTCTAATCGATTTTGATTAAATATTTTGGCGTTGGCTCTTTTGTAAAGCACTGCAAATATTTACCCTAAATTTCATTGTTTTACTGGTCTCCATGTATAATGTAGCAAATGATTGAAGTATGGAACATGTTATCGTGTATTTAACATTTACACTTTATGGATATTTTAAGGCAGAATATTGACACGTTTTCTTTTCACCCTGTGACATATTAACCATCTCAACGAAGATTACACATTCACCACTGTATATATCTATTTTTGGGATCCGTTGTCTCTTGTATTCGTGTTTTTAACATGTTTCGACCACATCTAAGATTACGTGTGTTGTGATGCTGGCTCAAAAAGTAATGGCTGCGTGGTGAATGAGATTCTCTTTTTAAGTGTAGCACTTTAAACGCTCCAAAATCAAGTAAGGAGTTTTCAAGTGGTGGTGGAAAAAGTGGAATGAGCTTACTTCAGTAGAAACTCCCTCTCCGTATATTTAGGCCTATCCTTTGGACGTGAAAGTCCGTTATGTATGAAGCTCCACGTGACAACGTTAGGTTTGGACGTTCTATTTGTATTGTAGTTTAACGTTAAGGGTGGGGACAAAAAATTCAAATTTTGAGATCTAATATATAATAATCCAAAATCTATATAGCTTTCATTTCACTGGTGTTTCGCATGTGAGGGCTGTGTTCGTCCAACGTCTTCACGTCTTCACTTGCTCGCGCTCCGTACGTCGGATTCTCCGTATTCGCTCCTCAATTTTCTCTTCAGTCCGCGGGTGGGAGACCTGCGAAAGATTCTCCGATGCCAAAGTCAGTTGAGAGCTATGGCGTTTTTCTTAGACAATAATAAATGTGCAGTAAATGCAACCTATCTACCACTCACCCTGGATCTGTATTTATAGTTTTCGCTATGAGCTTGGGATTAGTGAAAAGTTAATCACGGCCCAAATCAGCCCAATAGCTTTTAAACCCCTACTTACCTTAAACTAAGTTGATTAGTAACGCGGGCGGCCGTCCTCGCGGGAATTATCCTCATGACTGGCCGCCCTTGACGGGTCCCCGGCCTGGCCGGCCGATTTCGGGCGAGTTGTTTTTTCCCCAAGTGTCAAGCGGTAAGGTTGCATGGTCATGGGCATACGGGCGTCTGGCCTACCATGCCCAACCCTTCCCAACAGTAAGTAGAAGGGTAGTCTCCTGGGTCCCATACGGTGACGTGGGCGTCCGGTCCGTTTGATGGTCCAATGACGTTGATGTCTGTCCCGTACGGCGCCTGGTCCCTGCTGGTACAACTGGATTTATCCTAAATTTAAATCCATAGTTTTGGATTTTGAATCTTAAATCTTATTCACTTAATTAAATTTAGATTGGATCGTTTTCTCAATTTTGAAAATTTAAAATCAAGATGTATCTAAGTCAAGATAAAATGATTAAAGACCAGGTTGAACCAAATTAATCTGGATCCAAAATTGAATAGAGTTAACTCAGAGTGAATGTTGAACCAAATCGACTTAAAGCGAATGTTGAACTGAATCGTCTTAAGACAAAGGTCAAGTCAAATCAATTTAACTAGAGCTGAATCTACCCAAGCTGAAGATTGAGTCAAGTTGACTCAGACTGAAGAATTGAGACGAGTCGATCTCGCCTGAAGGTTGAGAGAGTTAGTTCAGGTAGAAGGTCAACCTAGTGAGCCCAACCCATATCTAATTAACAAAATGAATTCAATATAAATTTAACCTATTTTAAATTGGATTGAAAAAAATTCAAATATAATTGTCTTAGTTAAAATGAACATATATTATAGATCTAATTCAAAATATTATATCTATACTAGATTTTGAAAAATTCAATCTATACCCATACTTATTTAACATCGTATTAATTTACGTTGATGTGGAATGTTGAATCCTAAGCCGATAACGTTGTGATAATTATATCATTGCATGGTTATGTGATAGTTATACAATATTGACTATGACTATTTTAACATTTCATGGACATTTACACTCTATACATCAACTAAGAAGATTGGTCCAAGAGTGACAATATGACTAGAGTGTCTTTGCATAATGTTAAAATAAAAATTCAAAAACATCAACAACACATCACACCTTTACTTCAAGGGTGTTGCTCCCTCCACCACCCGAAGTGCTTCTGCACCTTCATACTATTTTCTTTTATTCTAAAAATACTCTACACTTTTCCACTATTTTCTTTTATTCCAAAAATACCCTACACCTCCCTACTATCCTCAACAATCTTTCTCTTTCTCTCTGCATTAATGGAGCATTCATATGGCTTAGATTTAAACTTGTGATATATTGCAAAATATAAAATTCAAAGGAAACTTCAATATTAGTGCTTCTATCACTTCCATTTTATAAACTTAAAAGTTAGATGCAAATACAAAATAATAAACATAATAATATTAATGGTAAATAATATCATATTATTATTATTATTATATACTAACTTTATAATGACGAAAGAACTAAATAAATTTCAAATCTTTAACAAATAACTTTTCTTTTATATTTTAAGTATTTAATAATATTTTTATATTATTTATCTAATAAATTAAATACTTTTTTCAAGTTATTTGAGTCAAACATGTCGGTAAGTTAAAACATAATATAATGTTAAAAATTATAGATATTAAATGTAAAAAAAACACACATATATATAAACATTTTTCTAGAAATTTAGAACAAAATTTTACCATTTATTAAGTAATTTGAAGAAAAAAATATATTGAACAGTGAAAATAAGATTGAATCAAACTTATTTAAGGAAAAGTGTAAATAAAATTTTGCAATATATCACAAGTTTAAATCTGAGCTGTGAATGCTCCATTAATGTGGAGAGAGAAAGAGAAAGATTGTTGAATATAATGGGGAGGTGTAGGGTATTTTTGGAATAAAAGAAAATAGTGGGGAGGTGTAGAGTATTTTTGGAATAAAAGAAAATAATGGGGAGGTGCATGAGCACTTGGGGTGGTGGAGGGAGCAACACCTTTACTTCAACCTTGAGCCCATTGTTTAAAAAGAATGTTATTCTTTGTTTAATCATTTTAGAGGTTCCCGTTTTTTGTTGGAAGTTTGAAATTAGTCCTTTAAATTTTTTTTTATCTCAAAGTTCCTAATTTTGAAAAATTGAAGTAATGCACCCCTTACAGTTAAATTGATTGAACGACATTAAAAAAAATAGTGATGTGGCTTAATGAACAATAATGTGGAATCAAATCACTCAAATCAATGAACAATAGAAACTAGAAACCTTAGCCACATCATCATCTTCAACCTCAAATCAGAAACCCTAGCCACACCAAACTACCATGACACTACCATCAAACCATGTTGTCAACCACCAGAAACAACATCACAAAACCCTACACCACAACGACGACTATCGTGAAGCACCACCACCTATTGACGCAAAGACCATCACGAGCAATTGCACCTCCTCCATCGCACAACCCAGTCACGACACCACCACATAGCCACAAGGAACTTGCAAGAACGAGCAACTAATAAACACTCCATTGCACCACTCTGAATCCTAATTTGAAGGTCCACTACACAACCTTGCTCCACCATTGCAAAACAAAAACATAAAGAAATAAGATTAATCATCAATTCATCCAATAACAAGCACAAACTACTTTACAAACAAATTGAATGAAAGCATAAATACATATTCAAGAAGTAGAAGTATAGAGAATTAGAATTGATTACATCCATCCTAAATACGAGAGAGTTCAACTACTCATAAAATATTACAATATAGTTCCAGCAACATCTAGACATAAGATTTACAATGAAAGCATCTCTCTCGGGCCTCACAAACTCATTCCTACTCTATTACTACATATTTGATCCTTCACTCAATGCCTAAAATTAGGACATGAGGTTTGTATTTATAAATTGTCTATGGCGGTGCTAAGCTCCAACTTTGGCCTTTGAGTTGCAGAGGCTTTATTCTAAATATTTCCAAACTGCCTTTCTTAGGGCTTAAGTTGTACATTTTGGGCTCAAGTTGTAAAAGATGCATTCCAGATCTTTCCAAAGGTGGGTGCTTAAGGTTTCCTCCTCATGAGAGTTTGCTTATTATAGCCAAAGCCTTATGTTCTGGTGCTCTAGCCTTCAAGATAATTTCTTTGAGAAAGAGTTTTCATAGCTTAGCCTTAGGTGTAGTGTTTGAGGTTTTCCTTTGTAATGAGTTTTCTTGTGTGGCTCAAGCATCAACTCTATAGCTCAGCTACACCTGTGTCAGTTTGTCTGGATTACTTGAATTTCATTCATTTTCTTTATTTTTCCACTTTGACTTTGTTGATATCAAGAACTGCAAAAGAAACTAATATGGGTGAATTAAGCAGAATCTAAACAAGATCAAAACAAGATAACTGCAAAAATTATTTTAAAATTCACTTAAATTGGGCACTAATAAACCTGTCATAAAAGTGGATTATAACAAAGGCCATGGATCCACTTGGCCTAACTAAATCAATCAAATCCCTCTAGACGGGATATGTTACTTATGTCATCGCCAGACAAGTAGTATCATCCCTAATCCCTCCATAAGAGTCTCCTTCAACTCTCACCACCTAGACTATGACACTTTATATGAGTTTGTAAATCTAGTAGAGTATATGATGACTTCTACCCAACACGTATCCCGAGTCAATGAATGACACTAAACTAATAAGGATTAATACTTCTCCCTTAGAAGCACAAACCTATACAAACATACAATTCAATAATTTCCATCTTTCCATTCCATTGCTACACTTTCATACTCATAACAATATCACAATTTCATAAAACATATCTCTTAGAACCAATTATTCCGATCCATACATTCCTTTACATCATCATATAAACTAAATTCATATTAATTAATTATCAATTTACATTACCAAATGGGTAAAAATCGTCACAAGAAATAGTCAAAGAACAACCTATCACACATAACTCATTCATCACACCACATCATACATATCACACATTGTCATATAATCTTAAATCATTACACCATGTCATACTGATGCATTTTACCTCAATCCAAACTCATCTCATAACATAATTCACATATTATTTATTTCAAATTACATGTTAATAATTCATAATTCATTTTCTATTATATTAGCTTAACATTCAATTCCATTAATTACATCAAAACTGCGAGATGCATTATTTTACCCACAGACCTTTAATAAAAGATTCTAAAATTCAAAGTGAAGAACCATGTGTTTAGGACCAACTGTTAAAATTTTAGCCCAACCCAATGACTAATGAAACAAGAATACAACCTTTTTCGAGATGACTCAGAATAGGAAAACAGGGTAGTGCCTACCGTTAGGTAAGTGGTGCTTGGAGTTACTCCCCCTCTCCCTACCCTCCTTCCCCCTTGGAAAACACTGGTTTCAAAGTGTCTGGCGGTCTAGAAGTGGCGCCCAGCACAATTCCAACAAGTCAGGGAGCTCATTGACTTTGTTACGCCCAACAACACTATAGGGGTGTCTATCACTGCATTAGAAGTTGAAACTTTCTCTAAGTTTTAATTGATCAAAATGACTCTTTGTGAGTTATTCGAAGATCTAATATACTTTATAAGATTATATAATATAACTATGTTTTAACTCAAGAAGCACCAATTTCATCAATCAAATGTCTCTTATAGAATCTTTATCAACAAACATAACCAATAATTTTAAAGTAAAAAATACACCCTCTAGTTCCAATTGAAACAGACTAACTCATATTTAAAGAAATCATACCACCTTAAATAGATTACATATTTCATGCATACATGCTCATCATTGGAATTCAAACACCATATCACTCATCATAACAAATCAATTCATAGTTCAGATTCAATCAATCAAATTCACATTCTCAACCAACCAAGTCATACATAACATCAAATCCAATTTAACCTAAATCACTCTTTCACCACAATTTTATACTAAGACACCATCGAATTTTAATAACTAACTTCCCTTACCTGTTTAAGAGCATAACACAATATCATTTGGCTCTTAACACCCTATCCATAAAGAAGGTGATATATGCAAAAGGAAAGCTCATATCAAATGATCTGATCCTACATCATACATTTTAATTGAACAAAGATTCATTAGAGTTTCTAGACCAGACATACAACCCCTAACCCTAAACGACTGTAAGAAAGAGCAAAAAGGAAACTTACCTTATTAGACAAACTAATTAGATATAAAGATGAATTTTACATCGAGGAATTCTATGACATACTTCAATCTTCAAACAGATGAAGGATGAAGCCAAAAATATAGAAAGAAGGTAGAAGAGAGGTTTAGAAAAAAGTTCAGAGATAATAGATTTTATAAAATAAATTTATGTTAAAATAAAACCTATGCATAGTTTTAACTTTTATTATTAAAATATTTTAGTGTCATAATTTTAAAATCACCATTACTCTTGGACATTTTTTAAGATTCTCGCCTATATTATGTAATATTTGATTTCTATGTTATGTTATTTTGTTTGAATTTTTTATTTTTTTATTTTTATTTTATTTTCTTTTCCGTCCATAAAAATAAATTATTATTTTAATATAGTAGATGTAAAAAAAATGTATGGAGGGAAATAGAAAATATAAATAATAGTGTTACAAGTTTGGAAAGACATATTAATTTTATGTGTAGTATGTTGGTTGTCAACACATATTGATGTTTAAGTGATGAATTTCATAAAGTATTTTTTTATCATAAATATGCAAAGAATCTTGCATCCAGGAAAATTGTCCACATCAAGAGGTATTTGGTGAATCTAAATTACACTTATATCCACACCTAACATATTAGGGCTTGAATCAATTTGTCTATTAAAATTATACTTGTTGCGAATATTTGACTAAGGTATTTTACTCCAATTTGAAAGTGGTTAATTTGATCATACGTGTACTGAAGTTTACAGAATACAAATTAGAATTAAACCTCAAGATTGGTTGAATGTGGCCAATCTAATATTAAGGTTAAAAGCTTTCCATTTAAGACATAAAAGGAACTTAACTACGGTCAAAATTTGACTTTAAGTGTCAAAGGCAATGTTAAAAACATTAGTATTCGGTTCAGAGAATAATTCATTTATTTGAAGAATTTGTAAATTTTTTAAATTAAAATTATTTGTTTTGACTAGAAAATTAAAAAAAAAAGTTGATAAATTTTAAGAAGTATTTTAAATAATTAAAATAATAAAATTTGAAATTAACTAAAAAAAGAAAAAAATTGAAATTTTATAAGTTGTGGAATTTCTCATTTAATCAGGATGAAAAAAGTCCACAAGTATAAAAAATCTACTCATATCGACTTTTGACTCGAACCAAATCGTCTTGACATTCGAGTTGAATTAATTGGACCTTCAATCAAAGTTAGCTTGTCTCGATCTTCTGTCTGGCTGACCCAACTTGACCTTCTGCCTAAGTTGATTAAGCTACACCTTCCGTCCAAGCTTGATCTTTAACCCAGACCTACTGAGTTTGACTTTTGGTCTATGACAGTTTTACTCGACCTTCATCCTATTCCAAATCATCTAGATAGTCAACTTGTCTTGATCTTTAGCGAAGGCCCAGTCTACTCAGTCAAGGTTGACTTTTCTTGATCTTTGACTAAGGTTGACTAGTTTCAACCTATGTATATGGTCGATTAGTCTCAACCTTTGACCAGGATCGACTAGTCTTAACCTATGACCATAACAAATTTAACTAGATTTTTTGTTATGAACTGACTCAACTCAACTTTATGCCCTTATCGACTTAGCTCAACCTTTTGACTCAAACTGACTTAACTCAACTTTCAGTATTGAAGGTTGAGTCGATTTGGTTTAAGATGAAAAATGAGCAGAGTCAACCATGTTTGAGCATCTAGTCGAGTTGACTTGAACCAAAAGTGAAGACAAGCCGACTCAAATCGAAGATGAAACTATATTAATTTGATCCAAAGATTAAGCCAAATATTTTTAAAATAGATAATTGTCTTGAGAAATTAGTCTACTTTATCTAAAAAAAATTAAAATTCAAAATATTTTAATTACTCTATCCAAACAAACTATTTAAAGAATAAAAAAATTAATTATAAATAATTTAAATATCATGAAATTATTAAAATTCTTTATCGAAATAGAGTAGTTTCATGGTTGAGGGTAGACTTTTACATTATGCATATATTAATGTTTTCTGTCCGAAGATAACAATTATATTTAGTTGTTTCAAAAAAATATTTTTACACCTTGGACCTTGGGAAGTAACATTCAAATTAACAGACAACATATAGTGTAACACACGGAAAAGTGCAAGATTAACGAGATCAATTCCATACACTACTTTAATTACTTGTATTTTGGAACATCGTGATAATGCAACACATGTCCAATTGGTTAAATAAAATATATATTGAAAAAATGTGAATGAAATAATATTAGCAATTTTTTAGTAACATGATAGAGATAAGTAAGATTTAATTTAAAAAACTCTAAGGCTCTGTTCGTTTAAAAATATTTCCTATTCAAAGTGATAGAGAAAGACAAATTTGTAAAGAAATACGGTGCTTGTTTGTAAAGATTTGATATTGAATTAAAATATGGATTTACAAATCAGTTCCCTCCATCTGGCGGATGAGAGGATATTTGTGGGAGGTAAAAGTATCCCTATTTAATAATTTCCAACGTGTAAATGGGGAATAAGAATATTAATTATTTAATAATTTTCAATGCGCAACTGTGAAATAAGAATATTAATTATTTAATAATTTCTAATTTACAATTACTTATTTATTTAATAATAATAATAGTTCTAAATAGATATTTTTTTAATTATTTAATAAGGCAAATAAATTCTATAATGTTTCAGTTTAACCTATTTAAAACCTAATCTTCTTTGTGTCAAATCCTGATCAATACATTTTTCATTAAGTAAAGTAACCAGATCAGTCATGACTCGAGTTTGAGTGACAATTTCTTGGATCACCTCTCCATTTCATTTCTATAGAGATTTATCTAAATATACTTTTACAAATAGCCTATTAATAAAAGATATCTAAGATAAAGAATTAAATATATCTTTTTTTCGAAAATCATATAAAACATTTCTATATAAGAAACATAGTTTCATATAAAGTATAATATATCCATAACATTTGTTGAAAATAATATTTTACGATATTTTAATAAAATATAAAATAAAATATTTTGTAATTTAGTTTAAAAATTAAATATAATTTCTTTATAATAGTTTGAGGAAAAAAACATCCAAGCCATAAATAAAATTAGTTAACAGCATAGAACCAGGAAGAAAAGTGCATGTGACAGAATCTTTACGACTATGCTTTCACACAACCATCACAGAAATGCGATGTTTGCGAATATAGAGTCAGAATATCACAGAAAATAATCTCGTATTCTACTAAAAATATTAACCAATTAAAATATTTAATTTTTTTTCATTCAAACATAACAAAGAATACTTAAATATTTATAAATATATTTTATTGTTCTATACTATTATAATTAAAATAATAAATTTTAGATTATTTTATTATGTATTTTATGTTAAAATTAAAAAAAATATATTATTATCCATGTCAATCAATTTCATAACAACTTTTTAAACTTTTTTTTTTCATTTCTTACAATTTTTCTATTAATCCAAATAACCTAATATTAATTAGTTTCCTCCTCAAAATCGACTCGTTTCCACCTCTACAACCCTAACATATTACAATTACTGGATAAAACCCTAAAGCTTGGTTGCGCCTACTACTCACTTTAAAACTACTAGATATATACAAAAATGATTATATATACCAATCCATATCTTTTTACCATGCTCTACTGTGACGAATTATTTCAGAGAACGGTTATAATTCTGACTTCTTTTTTTTCCTTTGAAGTAACTCCCTTATTGAATTGGACTCAACTCCAAAATTGTAAAATAACCCAAAATACCAACTCTACTGTGATGGCCATTTTTTATGAGGTGAGGGTTGAAATCAAGATATTCAACAGTGACCATCATATCATCATAAATCTTCTGTATTCATGCCAACAAAATCATCATGTGATACTTCACTACCAATGTCACTTACTTCGTCAATGTCATCATCGTATGTAGTTCTTCTGACTTTGGACCAGCCAACAAAATGTGGTCTTATGTAGCATAAGCATAATAATTAACTAGAGAAACTGTTAAGATCAAATCAGATAAATTCAGGTGAATAAAACCAACCTTCCACTTTTCTTCAATAAACATGGATCAAACGGAAAGAACATGTCAAGTCTATCCATCCCGCCAAAAGCCTTGGAAAGATCAGACTCCAGCACGTCACTGAAAACAAATGATTCCGATGCCATGAAAAGTTGAGAAATTCAACTACTACAGTAGGCAAACACACCTACTAGATAAATTCATATCAATCTTCAAAGTTTTATTTAAGACAGGAAGCACGATGTATATCAACTAGGGCTGGACATAATTCAACAAATTGTATTAAACTATAGTTATCCGTACTATATTATATAAGGCCTTATAAAATATAACCAAAAAGTGTGTATACGTGGCAGCATAGGATAGGTTGAGCAAAATTAGTAAAGTAAAAAGACTTAATCTCCTTAAAAAAAAAAGAAACCACATCTAAATTGTGCTTCAGAATAACGATCTCCCTTTTCTTTCAAGCACTCTCTCTTTTCTTCCTTGCCACTCTCTCTATTCCAACTCCAAAATCTAACCATTTGTTTCCCGAATTGAAGCTACCTAGACCTTCAGGACTCCAAGAGCTACGTTTCTACCGATTGATTTTCCGTTTTCTCCAACCGGTAAGAAAACCCCCTTTCTCGTGTGCCCTAGGGTTGTAAGCATGTGATTGAACTTGTTGCATGCAACCCATTTCGTTTTCTTCCATAATGTAGCTTCTATTTGGTTCTAAGATTCGTTTTCCATCATCAATTGATGATTTATAGGTGATTCTAACATTTTGAGAGTGCAAGCAAGTGGTCTATGGTTCCTACTTGAGCTTGGTTGGCTACATTAGACGTTAGGGAAGCTGGGGTTTTTGTGTTGTTCAGTGAAATTCTTGAATTTGCATGCACTCTATCACTATATCTACTAAATCTAACTCATGCAAATTCAAGAATTTCACAGAACAGCACAAAAACCCCAGCTTCCCTTACCTCTAGCGTAGATAACCAAGCTCAAGTAGGAACCCTAGACCACTTGCTTGCACTCCCAAAATGTTAGAATCACCTATAAATCATCAATTGATGATGGAAAACGAATCTTAGAACCAAATAGAAGCTAGATTATGGAAGAAAACGAAATGGGTTGCATGCAACAAGTTCAATCGCATGCTTACAACCCTAGGGCACACGAGAAAGGGGGTTTTCTTACCGGTTGGAGAAAACGGAAAATCAATCGGTAGAAACGTAGCTCTTAGAGTCCTGAAAGTCTAGGTAGCTTCAATTCGGGAAACAAATGGTTAGATTTTGGAGTTGGAATAAAGAGAGTGGCAAAAAGGAAGGAAGAAAAGAGAGAGTGCTTGAAAGAAAAGAAGTAACGTTCTTCTGAAGCACAATTTAGATGTGGTTTCTTTTCTTTTAAGGAGATTAAGTCTTTTTACTTTACTAATTTTGCTCAACCTATCCTATGCTGCCACGGGTACACACTTTTTGGTTATATTTTATAAGGCCTTACATTCATGTAATGTATGAGTTGTTTTTATGACATGGTTGATGTTGTATGATGGTGTATGGGTTTGATATGCGACAATATAATAAGAATGCACTTGAATGACTATGAAAGTTTATGTTTGATGAATCAAAGTGGTTTATGAGGTACATTATTGTGTAATTTATTAACAACCGAGACTAGGAGTGGACAAAATTAACTAAATTGAATTGTTAAAACTTGTACTGAATCAATAAATAGTTCGTCTATTTCTTGTTTTCCCAAATCCTATTGAACTGCACCAATTTTAAATTGAACTATGATAATAATAATTCAGACCAACCTGAAATTTCTCACTACATTCTTCTAACTTTCCTTTTATTTTTTATTTTTTAATTTTTAACAACAATAATTTTAACTTTTATCTTAAATTATTGAATTCCAACAAAAACATGTTAATGAGAATATAATTCTTGAATATAATATTACAAAGTAAAACTTAAAATATTTTATCATTTTTGAAAGCTTAAAATATATAAATTCACCTTGCTCAAATTTATCTTATTTGGGATCCTCATAAAAAAATATAGAGAAAGGTGTTCCTTTCAAACAATCTTGTGTACAAATAAGGGCTAACCACCCTTCCTCTTGCATTGAATCATAGTTTACTTTCCACAAATGTAAAGTATCAAGCTCAAACAACTTTGAATAAAATTCAGGATCATCTCTCAAATATTAATCAAGCTCTGATATATAATCAAATATATGTCCTATAGTTCTTAGGTAGAAACTCATTGCATGAGAATCATCATCTAGTTGGGATTCTTATGGGCTATTTTGAGAACTCTTCTCAAACACCTTGATATAAAGTGTTTTTAAAGATAATAATAATTTTGATTTCAATTCACTGAAAATACTAGATTCAAATATATATTCAATGAAGTAATTAACAAAATCCAACTTACTCAGGATTAAAGTCAACAACAATTAATAATAAGATATTATATTAATTCCATTAGGATTTCACCAATATTTTTCATACTTACCCTTCGTCTTCATTGCCATTAATCTTATGCTCACATCACTATTCTCATAATATTGTCAAATCTTTCTACCAATTCCAAACACTTCATTCATATACATATGACATAAGAAGAACTAAAAATGCATATAGTAGAGTCATAAAACATTTTAGAAAATGATAGAACAACCCTCGCATATTCAAATTCTCTTCTAATGGAAGACTACCATTACTTTTGTCCATTTCATACCAAATTTCTTATCTTGCATATCTAGCAAGACAAAGACATCTTTGTACTTCAAGCTTGTCTTTAACATTAAATAAGTTGAATTCCAACTAGTTTCAATATTAAGACAAACAATACCTTTATAAGAAATTTTTTCTTGCTCAATACATACCTTGAATCTAGCAAATTTGTTGGAGAAGATTTCACATATTTAATTGCACTCCTAATTTTTGAAATTGAATCTTTGATCTCTTTTAAGCTCTCTTCACAGTCAAACTTAATATAAGACAACAACAATGCATATGGACACATTCTCCCTTTAAGACAAGACAGTTACACGATAACATCCTTCTTTTGAGGTACTAGATCCTAATATCATTTGTTGTAGCATTATCCACAGTGATACTAAGGACTCGCTTCAACTCCCAATTATTCAAAAACAAGGCTCAATATGCTTAGCAATGAGCTCTTCTGAATGTCCTATTGTTTGAGAAAAATTCAAAATACTTGAAGAACTTATGTGTCTTAGGTCTTCAAATATTTTAAATTTTTATTTTATTTCAAAATACTGTTTTTATTTTATTTCTAAGTTCTTCAAGTATTTTGAATTTTTCTCAAACAAAAAAACATTCAAGGCAACTCATTGATAAACATGTTGAGATTGAATAATTAGAAGTTGAAGAGAGTCCTTAGTATCACCGTGGATAATGCTACAGCAAATGATGTTGGGGTGTAGTACCTCAAAAAAATAATGTTATCGTGGAACTGTCTTGTCTTAAAGGAAGAATATGTCTATATGTGTTATTGTGCTCATACATTAAGTTTGATTGTGAATGAAGGCTTAAAAGAAATCAAAGATTTAATTTCAAAATTAGAAGTGCAGTTAAATATGTGAAATCTTCTCCAACTAGATTTGCTAGATTCAAGACATGTATTTAACAAAAGAAAATTTCTATAAGATGTTGTTTGTTTTGATATTGAAACTACGTGAAATTCTACTTACCTAATGTTAGAGGCAAACTTGAAGTACAAAGATGCATTTGTCTTCTAGATATGAATGATAAGAAATTTGGTGTTGAAATAACCAAAAGTAATGGTGGTGTTCCATTAGAAGAAGATTGAGAATATGTGAGGTCTATTCTACCATTTTTAAAGATGTTTTATGACTATCATACGCATTTTTTGTTCCTATGTCACCAATCATATGTATATGTGTATATGAAGGATGTGTTTGGAATTGGTAAAAAGATTCGACAATATTCTTAGAGTAATGATGTGAGCATAAGATTGATAACAATGAGAATGAAGGATAAGTATGAAAAATATCAAGAAAATCCTAATGCAATTAATATCTTATTATTGATTGTTGTTGTATTTGACTATAAGAGTAAGTTAGATTTTGTTAATTACTTCATTGACTATACATTTCAATCTAGTATGACCAGTGAATTGAAATAAAAATTATTGTCATATTTAAAAACACTTTATGAACAATAACAAAGTGTTAAGGAGGTTCTTAAAGTAGCCAACAAGAATCTTAACTAGAAGATGAAAATGATCATCCTCATGGCATGAGTTCTACCAAAGAGGTATAGGGTGTATATTTGATTATATATGTAGAGTTTGATAAATATTTAAGAAAGGATCCTGAACCTTATAATAGATTTCCTATCCTTGCAAATACGTTCGAGAGGTGTTAGTCATTTTCATATCTATTGTAACATGTGCATTCAGTATGGGAGGAAAGTTAGTTAGTCCTTACCATAGTTGTCTAATGCCTAAAATAGTGGAAGTAGTTATTTGCATACAAGATTAGTTGAAAAAAACACCTTTATCTACTTTTTGATAAGGACCGATAAATTTGAACAAGATGAATTTATATAACAAATTTATATTTTTCTAAGTATATTTTAAATTTTCAAAAATGATGAAATATTTTATTTTATTTTTTTAGAGATAACCTCTCAAGATGAAGTGGGACCTTCAAGTGCCATTAATTTGAATGATTGAAGATCATTTTGGTTAGGCCTATCAACAAAGATGTAAGGGTGCTTGTTTGCTAGAGTGGACTGAGACATTCACAATTTTTGTTGTCCCTGTATTGTTCTTTGGATTTTAACTTTAAGACAAATGAACTCGCTGAACTGTTTCCTTATTTTAAATGTGTGCTTGGTTTAGTTCATTTAGTTTAAATGTGATCAATCTTAGTCTTATCAGATACATTGAGCGTTAGTTTGAAATTTCTTTTATGACATGTCATTGGCAAAAATTTTGTTCATTATCGAAATCTTAATATTGAATTTTTTTATAGTATAAATATTTACTGATTGATTTGAAAGGGGTAAAGGGCAGGTGTGTCTAGCATAATTTTATCATTAAACTGTCATGTAAGTGTTTTAATTTTCCTCAGCCATCTTGGATGTTTTGATGCAAACTTGGTTGAGATCCCAGTTGAAGTTGAGATCCTTGTCATTATTACTACCATGTGAGAAGTTATTAAATCTTTTAGTGCCATATGTACTTTTTAGTATCTTTTTTTGCCGTGGTGGACTATTGAATATTTTTCTTACTGATGGTTGTGTTAAAATGTGCAGTTTGTTTTTTTCACTTCTAGAAAAATAACAACACTTGAGGAGCTTACATGGGTGACCAAGTTTGTTAGTGTAATATAAACATCTTCCATTCTTTGTATTTCATATTAATTGCCCTTTTTTAACTAGGAAGCATGGTCGCAGTGACTATCAAAGTCGAGATAATTTGATTTATTCATTGTAGAAATTATTTGGTAGTTGTTTTTGGCTATTAAATTAACTGTGTAGTTGGCAATCCATTGAGAATGGTTGTAACTTGTACTGACTTGTCTTCTTATCTTCTGGAGTTCACTTCATGCAAAATCATATGCCCAACCTATAATGATAATTGTAAAATATAGAGCCCGTCTTCTGTTTTGGTCTGGGGTTCTATTGGATAGTTGCCATTCTTCTTTTCAACCTATCTGTATCCGATTGGGGTCATTTAATACGGAACCATAGTAGTTCTAAAAATCTCGGGCTAGTTTTGTTCCCTAATATGATTTTGTAGTCTTAAGAATTATATCCTCTGTAATACCTAAGAATGATATTTCTATTAACATGTTTTGTTAGAATTCAATAATTTCAGATAAAAGCTAAAATTATATTTGTTAAAAATTAAAAAATAAAGGGAAAACTAAAAGAATGCAGCAGAAAATTTAAGGTTGGTATGAATTCTTGTTATATAAACTAGTTCACATCAAATTTAGTGTAATTTGATGGAACAAAAAATAGTTCAGTTCATCTTCAGGTAATTTTGTTCACCCCTAATATCAACCATATTAGATTAGTCATTTCATTATTTTCTTCTTGATGGCAACCTCCTTGAGCTAGGTTGGACCAAAGCTTTGGAGGAAGCAAGGAGATGGTCCCTATGATAGAAATGGTTGCGGAAATGGATGGGAAAAGGCTGATATGATGTGAAAATGATGGTTGTGTGGTGACAGACTCACGGATTTTAGTGATAGGATGATGATGGTGTGTAGTTTGAAGGTTCAAGGAGAGTATTTTCAAGAGGGAGGGGATGATGGAATACCCCTAGTCATGGCCCAAGCATTTTTAAGAAAAAGCTAGAATCATCTATGCAAGGTGAAGCAAACTCTTTCTCATAGGTCATCATGAAGAGTAATGTAGGTTTATTTAGGCCTTGTATTTGACCATGTAGTTTGATTAAGGCCTAAGTAGCATAGGATTTTCCTAAGTTAGATATCCAAACCAAGTGGAAAGTGTGTGTCATGCTTCCATTGGAGAGGATTTGCTTTTTAAAAGGTAGTTGCCACATGACATCCTAGAAGTGGAGAGAATTTCTTTTTGGTAGTGGCCACATGACACTCTAAGAATGGAGAAGATTGTGTTTTGTGAGTGGCCACATGTCCTCCCATAATTGGAGAGGTTAGAAGGCCTCATTTTTTGCCAATGAGAGCAAAGGTGGAAATCATGCTTTTAGGAATAGAAGGAGACACCCTTAGCCTATAAATAAAGTTGTCTCCACCTTGTATTTCATCTTGGAAATTAGTAATGTAATGCTGCCAAATGGTAGCTCATTCTTCCTTGATCAATACTAGAATGAGGCTACAATTTGGCAACATAACATTACTAATTTCCAAGATGAAATACAAGGATGGAGACACCTCTATATATAGGCCAAGGGTGTCTCCAAGATTTGCTCTCAATGGCCAAAAATCAGGCCTTCTACTCTCTCCAATGATGAGAGGACATGTGGTCACTCACAAAACAATCCTCTCCATCCTTAGAGTGTCATGTGGCCACTACTAAAAGTAAATTCTCTCCAATAGTGGAAGGACATGTGGCCACTACCAAAAAGAAATCATCTCCACTCCTAGGGTGCCATGTGGCTAACTTTTAAAAAGCAAATCCTCTCCAATGGAAAATGACACACTTTATACTTGGTTTAGATATCTAACTTAGGGAAAATCCTATCCTACTTAGGCCTTAATACAAGCCTTATCATTTTATACACAAAACCATCTACCCGACATTTATCATTAAAAACCCTGACCATGAAAACTAACAAGTCCCTCACATTTAATGGACTCAATTTATGTTTCCAGATTTTATCCATGGGTATATTATGTAGTTGCAATTTAAGCCTAGGAATGTCCATTGAAGATCTAAAGCGCTCCATGGGTATATTAAGTTGCAATTTAAGCCTAGGAATGTCCATTGAAGATCTAAAGCGAAAACACAGAATATACATAATGGCCTGCTACACCAAAAAAGACATAATGAGCAAGTTAAGAATACTTGGAAGAAAATGATAGTGGCTATAACATGAAAAGGCATCACCTTTACAGCCCTCCCAACAAAAGGTCAAATGTGATAAGACTCACCTGGCACCCTGAATAAAAAACTTGATGTGCTCGTGGGTTCATATCAAAATCACGTAATTTGCAATAAGCATAGCACCAATCAACCAAGCTGAAATCCCAACAAAAGCCCATAAAATCAATTTATAACATATTGTTTATTTTACTACAAAAGAAAATAAACTTTATAGTCATAAATGAACAGTGGATACTAAGGATGTTTCCAAACCTGTGAATGATCGTAGTGACCAATGCAGCGGGAAGGAACTTAGCACGACACAGATAACTAGCAAGATAAGCAACAGAACTCATCCTTCAACCAAAAAAGACAAAACCATTTAAAAGGTGAGTCTCCAATCCTTAAACCAGATGTATGATCACACCAATTACAAAGTCGAAACTATAATACAATAAAAAAAAACGTACAATTACTTGTTCAATAATATAAAATTATTTATGACAAATATATCGACCATTTCAAATTAAACATCATCATTTATCTTTTTTTTTATGTATGTGCAATGTTACCGCTCATCACTTGTACAGATCCTATTCGTTAAAAAATGATGAGCCACAAATCACAAATCAACAACTCAGTCAAATAAGAACATCATAAAAAACTTACACATACCATGTTTATTGTAAAAAAACTGAAAATGAGATTCCAAACAACAATTACTCACCACTTCACTCTGTTTCAAACTTTGTTCAACTACAAAGTATGAAAATAAACATATCCACCAATCATTCACCAATTACCTGATATTTAACCCTAACTATAACAAAAAAATATGGATTATAAGTATCCTACGACAAAACAATGAAACAAAGAAATCAATGTAAGGAAGGAAATGGAAGACAAAATCAAGGAAATGGAAGCCATTGCACCAATGCCAGTTTGAAATTTTCGTAGCCACGGTGGAGAAAAAAAACTCCCTCATCAACAACCAAAAAATAATTAGAAATTAATTTTAAAAAAGTCACATAGAGTTAAAATATCATTTCTGTGTGAATTAACTAAATATTTTCTAGGGAGTATGTAGAAGAAACTTGGCCTCTTCCATTTGTCAATGATGCATAATTACGCACGGGTAATACAAAATAACACAGTCATTTTAAATTGTTCTTCGTATGTATGTGAGTTACCAAGCTTACCTTTGTGACTGCAACAACTACACCTTTGAAGTGACTAACAAACTGTGAATCACTGTAACCACCTTTCTCCACTACGGAAAATTCTTTCGTGTTACTCACCCGAACCCTCACCATGCTCTTCCAAAACCCAAACCCTAACAGACCTACCACAAAAACAAAAAATGGTAATCCCAAAATGCATAAACACACGACACGTAGAATAAATTGAAAACCACAAAACGCAAATATAAATCAAACGGGGAACGCTTACAGAAGCGCGTTGGCAACGCTGAGAAAAAAAAATCGAAGCTGTGTTAACTATAGATATGGTAGCAAAACGACGGCGTTGCGAAAAAAGAAGGAAGCGCGGGGACGCAGTGTGGGCTGCTGTTACCTCTTCCTGGTGGTGAAGAGTTTGACAATTGCAGCTAGGAAGAGGGAACGGCAACAGAGCTTGGAGAGAAGAGAAGCTCGCATTTGCACACGCATCCCTCGTTGGTTTTTGTTTTCTTCTATTACTTTTCGAGCCAATTGGGCTTTCGTGAATACTATTGGGCCGTTGTACAAAACATGCAGAGAAAATGTTTGGGTGTTGCTCCCTCCACCCCCACACATCTCTTCCTCTACCTCCCCTTTACTATTTTGCCCCTTCCTCCACCTTTCCTTTACTATTTTGTCCCTCAGTAAAATTTTATTTTTAAAATTGTTGTTTTTTAATTTTATTCATTTATAACATATTTCACTGATAACCTACGTAGTTTCTTGTATGAGTAAAATATTTTTCTACAAAGCTTGGTGATCGTGAAAAGAATTATCAAACAATCTTCTTCTTGTTCTCGGTGCAGTACGTGGTGCAGTGCGTTTATGGTGTAGTGTCCTTGTCGTGGTTCCTCTCCAGGTACGTAGTCATAATCCTTCCAATAATCCTAAACCCTAAATCCTTCCCATACTTCCAATAATCCTTTTAATATCCAAGCCTATAATCCTTGCATGAGCCGCAAAACGTAGTAAAATAAAAACGAAACGTAAAAGGAACACTGCCTATGGACGGATGACATCCTTCAACGGATGTCGACATCCGTTTAAGGAAAAACGGATGTCGACATCCGTTTAAGGCAAAACGGATGTCGACATCCGTTTTGCCTTCAACGGATGTTGACATCCGTTGAAGAATGGCAGTTTCGTTTTTATTTTATTTGTTTATTTTATTTACAGTAATTTATATTTAAATTTATAATTTTAAATGTTATATATGGTTAGTTTTTAAACGTAATAATTTTGTTAAAATATGAATTTGTTAAAATATGAATTTGTTATAGGTGGAGAAGAAGCTTAACGGAAGAGAGAAAGGTAAACGAAAATGGAAGAGAGGAAGAGGTGCAGAGGGAAGTAAATCAGAAGTTTTAAATAAATTAAAATATTAAAATAATAAAAATAAAAAATTTTAACTTTTGAGGATATAATTGTCATTTTAGAAGGATATAATTGGCATTTTAGAAAATTGGGGAGGTGGAGGAAGAGACGTGTGGGGGTGGATGGAGTAACACCCGTTTTTGTTTTTATTTGTTTACTTTTATGTTTTAATTAACTAATTTATGCTAAATAAATGTATAGTTTATACCGTTAAAGTTTATCCATATTAAAGTTTAATTTATGCATTAATGAAATAAATGGAATTTCTCTTTTTTAATGTTTACATTTTCTCTTTTAAATAAAAGTTGTTTAAATTGATCTCAACCCGTAGACTAGATGATATAGAACCTTTTAACTCTGAATTCAACCATCTTAAGGCAAGACTTAATTAAACAACACACCTATATTACATTAATTATGCTAAAAAAATTGTTTGATGGATTAATGGTAACATGCTATGTTTTCAGGGTTTTTTTTCGTTTATAGGCAAATTTTTTTGTCTTACTAGAGAAGTAGGCAAAAAATTTTAAACTTATGTTTGTAGATAAATTGTGCAACTCTAACGCAACTTTAAATAAAAAAGTTGTGCACGGTCACAACTTTAGAACAATTTTTAAAGGTAAAGTCATGTACTTTCTCACATTTTTTTTATATATGTAATTATAATACATTATTTAATGTTGAAATGGCTATGAGTGAGTTTAGTATAATCGATTATATATTTATTATAATTTATAAACAGTGTATGTAGTTCGGATTATCTAATATTGTAATCAATTACAACAAAAGAAAAATTGGATAAATTAAGATATAATTAATTATAATTTAAGTTTTAATTATAATTAATTATGATTAAGATATAATTAACTATAATTAATTATATCTTATAATATTATAGTTTATAATTCGATTATAAAGTAAAATTATTTTTAAGTATATAACTTTTTTTATGATGAGAATATAATAAAAACATTTATGATATAATATTTAAATCTTAATATATATATATATATATATATATATATATATATATATTAATCCTGACCATTAAATCACGTTTTATCCAAATCTGTTTTCTGTTCTGTTTGATTATCTCCATAATTTTAAAAATTGATAAATCTTAAAATATTTCTGGAAAATTAAACCGTTTTTTCCCAACTTTCATCTTATTTGACTAATGATCAAAAAAATCTGTAAAGTATGACAAAATGTGAAGAGTATTTTCTATTGGTCGAATTATTTTCTGGTTAGAGTATTTTTTTATCTTTGAAATTATTTTTCAAACATTTTCTAATTCAACAAATGTTGATTTTTTGTTGACATTATTAGAGTAATTGACTGGTTAATATAAATTTGAACTATTTTTCTTAACATTTTTCAGATTTTTTGTGATAATGAAATTATTTTTTGTAATAATTATTTTTCACCAATGTCTACAAAATTATTTTTATCTTTGCATTCAATATTTCTATATTTGGTAGTGATTGTAATATTATTTCAAAACAAATAAAATTTAATAAATTTGAATTGTCTTCCTTAAATAAAATTTTTGGATAAGTATTTGCTTATTTATTTGTTATAATTACTTGCATGTATTACAGTAATAAATTAAGATATTATAAATTAATCAATTATATCTTAATTATAATAAATTATAATTAAAATTTAAATCATAATCCTTTATAATCAATTATATAGTAATAAGAGAAAATGAATAAATACTTGTAATAATAATCAATTATATCTTATCTTAAGTATATCTTAATATTGTAATCAATTACAATGTATTGTAATTCAAATTACATAAATGGTGCATTTCCTAACTATTTTTGCATTACATAAGCAATTGCAACTTTATCTTTTAAAATGTTTAGAACTAAAGTGATGCACGCTCTTCATAACTTCATTTAAAATCATGGAATTATAAGACTTGTCTATGAAACGTAATTTTAATTTTTTTTTTTATCTAATTCGATAATAATAATTAAAAAAAAAAACATGTTTTGATCCTATTATAGTGCTAATCACTAACACCCTGGTGTTTCCAAAATAGTAAACTATAATCATGGCGCTCCCCCACAAAAATTTGCAGAGGTTTCGTTTTCAATAACATGTCACGAACATGAAAGACTCATTCCTCCAAGAAATTTGGTGTTGTCACTGGTCCTTTGACTTTCAACCAATTAACCCAACACAATCCCACTTCAACAGTTTCATTTCCAGACCATAGATAATGCAGACATTTGAGGGCACCTTAAAAACTTTGGACACATTAACGAAAACCGTAAACGTATGAAACAAATTAACTAAAACTAAAAAATGCAAACACTTTAGAACATGCTCAGAGTTTGGTATTGTTGCCACAGCTCTACTATCTGAATTATGACTTTTTTCATTGCAGATACGCATCTCTGACGAATAACACTCCAAGTTTTTTATTTGAATATATATACATGCATGCCACCCACATTGTGATCCGCATTTGGAGTATTTTGTTAATTACGTTCTCATCAGCCAACAAAAACAATGAGGGAGGTTGTGATTGTTGCCATTGCTGCAACAGTTGGGAATGTTCTGGTTGGATGGGATAGTTCAACCATTGCAGGTACTCCTATTTTATCAAAGATCTTTCTTATTGTATATTTTATTTTGTTATTCAATCATCACATATTCTGTAGGCATTTTTACATACAATGAAATTTGCATTATATCTGATTACGAAATTCAACAAAGAAACATGCATGCATGCATGCAGGGGGAATGACCTACATAAAACAAGAGTTCAAGCTGGAGACTAACCCCACACTAGAGGGTCTGATTATGTCCACATCATTTCTCACTGGCACTGTTGTTACAATATTCTCTGGGACAGTCTCTGACATGCTCGGAAGGCGTCCGATGCTGATAGCATCATCGATCATGTTTTTCTTTAGCGGTTTGGTGATGCTATGGGCCCCCAATGTTACTGTGGTTCTGTTGTCGAGGCTATTGGATGGAATAGCCCTTGCACTCTCCATAACACTCACTCCTCTCTACATATCAGAGATAGCACCACCTGACATCAGAGGCACTCTCAACACTCTCCCACAGTTTTCCTGCTCTGGGGGAATGTTTCTGGCCTACATCATGGTCTTCTCATTGTCCTTGGTCGATTCTCCAAGTTGGAGAGCAATGCTCGCTGTTGTGTCTATTCCTTCTGTTGCTTATTTTCTTCTAGCTGTGTTTTATCTCCCTGAATCTCCTCCTTGGCTTGTTAGTAAAGGGAGAGTCACCGAGGCTAAGAAAGTTCTGCAAAGACTTCGCAACAGTGAAGATGTTTCAGGTGATATTGTCCCATCTGCATCTTAATCTCTTAAAACATGTTCAACACCAATATTCATAACATGGCAATACGGATATTGATTTGGAGTTTGGTTTGATGTATAGGGGAACTGGCTTTGCTTGCTGAGGGAATGAGTCCAGCGGGTGAAAGCGCCACCATAGAAGAGTACATAGTAACACCTGCCAGTGACCTCATGGCCAACAAGGAAGCAGGGAGAGATTGCATAAAGCTCTATGGACCTAACCAAGGAGGAGTTTCAATGGTTGCCCAACAGGTGAGTGGACAAGGTAGCATGATATCTCGGAGCATGTTAACCTTGTCTCGCCATGGAAGCATTGTTGCTCAGGCTGAAAATCTCAAAGACCCTCTAGTCAATCTCTTCGGGATCGTCCATGATGTCAATCCCCCGCCCCTTGATTCGGGTGGTTCAAGAGCCATGCTAATGGGAGACACGTTTCAGAGCACTGACAATTTGAATGCTCCATTGCTTTCAGCACAAGGCAGTGCTTTTGAGAAGGACAAGGCTTTTGGATCCAAGGATGCATTAGGAACAGGGAATAATGATGCCAACCAACTACCCAAGAGCACTAGCATTGGTGGAGGTTGGAAATTGGTTTATAAATCAGCCGATGGTGGAAGAAACGAAAAGGGGCTCCAAAGGGTTTACCTGCGTGCAGATCCTAATGCTGGATCGGCTCAAGGTTCATTTTATGATGGCTATGACTTGAATGCAGATGGAACTGAGACTTTTCAAGCATCTGCACTTGTCAGCCACTCAGTTCTCTGTCCTAAGAATATAAGCATGAAACCAGAAAATGCTGCCAAACGTACAGGTTTTGGTGGTTTGTCTGATATAGGAGTTAGGCGTGCATTAGGTGTTGGAGTTGGCCTACAACTTCTTCAGCAGGTAAACCAAATTGAGATCCTTCGTTACTGGAAAAACTTCTTGATAAACACTTACCCCGAAAGAAAAGATAACAAGTTAAAGTTACACTTCCTTCCTATGTTGACAACAACTTATACCTTACAAAATTGGTTTGCTTAATTTTATTTATTTATTTTCTTCTCTATAAGTTGGCAATACAGGGCCAAATTACTAATTGGTATGACCATACCCTACAAGCTTCTAGTTAAAATATGACCTTAAAAAATTGTGTTGCAGGCTGCTGGCATAAATGGATTTCTATACTATGCTCCCCAGATTCTTGACCAGGCAGGTGTTGGAGCTCTGCTGTCAAATCTCGGTATTAGTTCAACATCTGCTTCTTTACTCGTAAATATCGTTACAACATTAGCAATGCTTCCTTGTATTGCCCTTTCCATGAGGCTCATGGATGTTGCCGGCAGGAGGTAAGCTTGAATTTCGTTGTTGTCTTTTCACAATTTCTTTTTTTTTTTTTTATAAAAAGTAAAATGTAGTAAAAATGAGACAATGTCTTGGCTCCATCTTATCAGTGCAAGAAAAACAAAAATGTAACAATGGCATTGTATATTTTGTGATGACAGGGCAATAATGTTATACACAATACCCATTCTGATAGTGTCTCTGATGGTACTAATACTCCGGAACTTATTTCACATGAGTGCTACCGCGAATGCAATAGTGACTGCATTGAGTGTGATGGTATACGAAAGCTGCTTCGTCATGGGATTGGGTGCGATTCCCAACATCGTGTGTTCAGAAATCTTCCCAACAAGTGTTCGTGGGATATGCATTTCTATTTGCTCCCTTACGTTCTGGATCAGCATCTTAATAGTGACTTCTTCATTTCCCTTCTTGCTCCAAATCCTTGGCCTTTCCGGGGTCATTGGATTGTTCGTAATTGGGTGCATCGGTGCATGGATATTTGTCTACTTGAAAGTTCCTGAAACAAAGGGCATGCCTTTAGAAGTCATCATTGATTTCTTTGCTATTGGTGCAAGGCCTGAATGAAACGCACTGATGGCAACCAGAGCCTGAGTTCCTCATGGAAAGATTTTTTTTATTGAAATAGTTGTTATTCATTCGCTTCAGACAATTCCTTAACTGTTTCATGAGAACATGTTATACTTTGTAGCTCATACGATTCAAATTTTCTTTTAAAAATTTTAATAATTGGTACCAAAGCTTTGGTTAATGCATATATAGTTGATCCTTTAGTAATATTATAGAAATTAATCGAATCCGAATTTCTTATACTTCAAGAATACAAAACAATATAACCCTTTTCTTTGAAATGCAGAAATCTTATTATTTTGAGCAGGAATCATGAAACTGAGTCAGAGCTTTTATCTCTCAGTTTCATTACTCGTTGAAAAACAACGTTGTAAAAAAAAGCAGAACTTCAAACCGAAGTCTAGGACTCGTTTTTGTCCCTGTTCGAATTCTGTCAACAATTCATAAAATTCAGCTGGGACTTCACTTAGAAGATACAGGACAACGTAATTTCTAATATTTCATTCATCAATTTCTGAGAACTGAATGTGTTGGTTTTCTCTAAAAGTCGATTATTATACTTTTGGTTTTAGGGTTTTGTAATGCTAATTTAATGCACCTGTAACTGCTGAAAATTGTTGCAAAATCTCTTCTAAAATTAGAATCTTTTTTCATGCCACACTGCAGAACATGGAACCCATTTTTGAAACTCATTTTTCCCCACGCAATATGAAAACCACGCAATATGATTTACTTTCTGCTGGTCAGCATAGAAATAGAAGTGAGAGTATTATCTGTTAAGTTGAATAAAAACAGAGTATTGAATGGGTACTTTCTTTATATAAAAACAGAGTGTTAAAGAATATCAGCATAATAATAAATAAACAATAAAGAGACATTTGACTATCCGTACTTTTGGGGAGTGAGAAGAGAAAACGTACGTAGCGTATGATGAGAGGAAACGAGTTGCTGCATATATGTTGGATTGTGTGAGTGAAAAAGTAGGAAAAGGTATACCCAAGTGAAATTAAACAATGTTGAACGTTGAAGTTACACGGTGAATGATGTGTTCACACTAAAGCCGAACATGAGGGGAGAATATAAAAAAGATAACCTAGGAAGGTTATAATGGTGTGTGGGACCTGAGAAGAAAAGTGTTTGAAGATGCCACATTAATGCTGTGGAACTCCCGTAGTCCCTCCATTAACAAATATCTTAATGAATGGGAATTAGGATAGATGCAAGCAAGAAAGGAAGAGCATCTATATATGCTTTAATTTTTGTTCATCTTTTTCTTAACTCCATCAAAATAATAACCATTTCCACTTCCTTTATGTCCCTTCTTTGTCTTGTCTTCCCTTTTAACCTTCATGCACCGTTCTTTTTGGGCACTCCCTTTTTCTCACCGTTTGTTTAATGAAGATGCACTGGAGTTCCACACGTAGTGGAAATTAAGCTTCTTGCACAATGCTTCATAAACTAATGGTCGTGGTTACCTCCGCATGCTCCCAATGCATCTTTCATCATTAATTCAAATTTTCCTTTGACTCATTTCATTCACCTTATTCTCCTTCACGCACCCAATTGCTACATATGGTATTCTAGTAGTTCCAGCTATTGGTTGAAGAATTTCTACACCTTAAAATTAAGGTCAAAGACTACTTCAACCTAGACGATAAAAAACTAAATAAGAACATGACTTAAAGTCCATACCAAATCTTAAAATGATATTTGTGTTGGAAGTGGATGTTAAATTTAATTCAATCACTCAATTATAAAATGACATTTGTATTTTATTATATATTATAATCTTATCTTTATTTTTAGTCGTATAAGAACTAATAATCTAATAGTAAATAATATCATAGATAACAAATTTTAGTAAGATAAATTTTCATTATAATTTTAACATTATATTAAAAAAAAAATTTAAGTGAAACTCAATCTTACAATACTAAAATTAATTTTATTTTTTTCATTTTTATATTATAAGGCGTCTTATCTTTTCATATATGATGTCTAACAATACCAAAAAGTGTATTATTTGTTTTTTATAAATGAATCATAAGCTTAAATCCAAATTTTCATAATTATTGTTGAGATTTATGGAATTTAAAAGCCAATATATAAGTGTCACAAAATACCCATTAATTTCTGGTTAGACTTTGAACTTGGCCTATTCACGGAAGAATTTGCAGTGATATGTTTTTAGTTAAACTAAACTGGGTTTTATGGTCTGAGATGTATATGCAGAAGAAAACAAAAAGCAGGATATATGCAGAGACGAGTCGTCACACACAGAAATTTTGAAAACCACTGCACTGGTTTGTTGTTTGCACAAATGCATTGTGTATATTTTGTTGGCTGGTTTTGTTGGATCACATGCATGGCATGCTCTGTATCTATCTTTTCTACACCTGTCTGTCCACCTGCTTCACCAATTTATTTAGATGTTGATTGCTTTGATGTCCACCATACTAATACTCTCCTTAAACGACATTTTTATTTTGTTTTTAGAGTTAAATACCATTTGTACTTTTATTTTAAATATCCAATAAATTTAATGTGAATTTTCCTTTTCACGTATCTTAATAAATTATTTGTTAAATTAATTCACAATAGAAAATACATTATTAAGAGACTAAAAACATATAAGTTAATATATATATATATATATATATAAATTAAATTTAGAAACTTAAATAAAAATATTAATTTAGTAGACACTAATTTAGAAGAAAAATGTAACAAGTACAAAAAAATTAATCAAACTTATTAAAACATTTTTTTCTTAAAATAATTGACAAAAGCCATCTTCCATTCTAAAATCATTTTTCTCTCATTCTTTCCAAATAAGCCCCCCCTTTGTTAATCGATTTTACATTATTATGAGTAAAAAATATTGATAACTCATTTTTAGTAATAATTTTCAATTTTATTCTAAATATATATACCAATTATCATTTAAATTTAATTAAAACACGACAGTATAATAATTTTGTTACCATATTAATAATTATTAAATCGTTATGAGTGATTACTTTATTAACTTATGTAATAATTTATTTAAAATCAATACTTGAGCAATTTCAAATTAAACTAGACGATCCAAATCCTTAATCCTTCCCTGAAACTAATCCTTAAACAGAAAAAAGGTAGTACTCTTACTCATCCCGCAAAAAACCAGACTCTTTATAAATTACAAAAGGAAGATGCTACTCCTAAATTTCAACTAATGATAATAATAACAACAGTAATAAGCATTAAGCTGGGCCAGAGCGACGTCGTGTTTTATCTATAACATGAACGGATTTCATGGCAAGAAACCGTAATTACTAAACCCGTGGTTAACAATTACATTACGATTATCATCGGCATTGCAGCCGCCACCGGGTTTCGTCTCCGGTTCGCTGGATTCGGCTGCGACCGCCGGGAAGTGGCCGCACTTCTGGCATCGGGCGACTACGAAAGGCGCGCGGCACGAGGGGCACGACGAGTGCGAAGAGAGCCACGTGTCCACGCACGCCACGTGGAACCCGTGCCCGCACTGCGGCAGCACACGGACCTCGTCACCGCCGGAAAATTCATTAAGGCAGATCGGGCACTCCGACCACTTGCAGCGATCACCTTCGCCGGCGTACGTAAACTTCGGCAATGAATTCACCACTCTCTTCTTAAGTCCCTTGTTCGCCGGCGCCGGCGGAGATCCACCGCCGACGACGGAAGATGTTGCCCGACGGAGCCAGGCGCAGCGCGCGATGGCGACGAGGCCCACCACGCAAATGAGGGCGCAGAGGAGCGCCGCCAGGATGACGACGAAGTCGGACTCGACGGCGGCAGCCTCAGGAGGTGGCGCCGCTTGGGACTGGAGGAGTCTGAGGGCGCGTGTCATGTGGAAGCGAAGGGAAAGGATTGGGAAGGTAGAGGTTGATGAGAATGGTGTTTTACAGAGAGAGAAGAGGAGTGCTTGGTTGGAGTGTCACGTTTTGGAAAGTAAAATAATTGTGGTGGGTACTTATAGTCGAGAGGAGGGGTTTAGTTTGGTGGTTTTGTGTTGTGCGTTTTAGGATAAGAGTGAGTGGTGAAGACTTTGACTTGATAATAAATTAACAGAGTGAAATATCGAAAGCTTGCTATAGTACTTCAAACGTTGAATTCCTCTTTTAGGTTTCTGTTTGTTCTACTTGTGAGGTGGGTAATGGCAACGTAGGGAGGGGCCTAGATTTAGGATCATAAATGATTAAGATGAAATAAAACCCTTCTTCCAACCTATCTAACCTTATCTCCTTAAACCTAAATTTTAAGATCCACAACAAAAATTCTAATCATGACATGACGGCTAATTGCTTATCTACTATGACACCTGTTTTTCTTTATATTTATGTTTTTGTTGGTTGTACTTATTAATTCGTATCATGTTTGGTCGAGAAGAATGAAAATTTTGGAAATATCTTCAACTCTTTTGATTTATTTTTAGAAAGCTTAACTTTTGTTTCTGGTGATATATTAGGAATCTTAATCAAAATACTCTTTTACAATTTTTCTAATTCTTTTAATATCGTTTGGATCTTAGTTATAAAATTATTTTCAGTCTCCAAACTGTGTATAAAGATATATTTGTAAAAGTATGTTTCGTTTACAAGTGATACTTCCATACTCAAGTCACTATTAAACTTAAACTTAAGTTACTTTCTCACTTTATATTTATATTTATAAATTTTGAAATTGACTTATAATTAGTATAATCATGCTTGAATAATCAGTAGTCATACTTATCCGTAAACTTAATTATGAATAATACTCAAAGTGTTTAAATTTTATAACCATTCGGTTATTCTTGGATTTGGTCGGTCAGTTGCTTGATTCAAGTCTTTGCGTGGTGTTGTTGTAAATAATTCGGTTAATAGCTGACCAAGAGTGCGCGGTCATCCCGTACAACTTTGTTTTTATTTTCATATAAAGAAGAAAAACAGAGTTATAATATGGGAGGAAAAGTAAGAAATCATTGCAGCCAAGATGGCAAGGACACGGACTTATCTCTTTTTCTAGTTTCTTGAATGCAATGATGATTGAACTGAGAATAACTAACAGGTATTAATTAAACTACGTACAGTACAAGTTAATTCATAGTTGGAAGTCAAGAGCATAGTACTATGTGTATATTGAAATCACACGCATGTTTTGAAAGTGAATCTAATCTAAAATTTGCAGCGTTGAAAGGAATTAATTCGCGAGAGAGATCAAGTTGAACCAACCGTATCAGTAAGTCTAAAGTTTCGTCTTTGTTGCGTATCTTAGGAGCTGTCAACTTTTTTGAACCTACTCTGTGGATGGCATAAATATAACCATGAATTGCAATTTTCAAGGGACCCTCTTCTAATTTCTGTTCTAGGAAGAGAACAAAAGCAATTGAGCTCTTCCATGTCAATTCTCACTCGGAAATGTTTGTAATGACATTTTTACGACGGATGTTGTACGTACAAAGCAAAAGCTGTCATTCTCAGTTTTTTACGAGTTAGATAGAGATGGTATATGCATACGTTGTCCATTTATTGAAATGGTGTTGTTGAAAGAAAACTTTTTGAGTTTTTCAAAATGATTTTGTCATTTTTGTGGTGGTCAGTCTCGCAAACAAACACATGCTAAACGAGTTCACACGAGTTTAATTTATTTTAACTAATAATTTTAAGTTTAAGTGTTATAATGCAATTGTGATCGAAAGAAGTTGTCTCCTTATAGTCTTGTCCTAACCAAACTGATCAGAGTGCGCCAAACTGAAATTAATTATTGAGAACATATTTGATGTTGGAAAGCAATGTGTTACTCGAAATGGGTTTTCTTTTTGAATTGTTTCTATTTAAATTAAAACGGGATTTTGGTGTTTTGTCAAACAGAGAATCATAAGGAGTTTTAGTTGAGTTTAAAAAGTATCGTTCTTTATATAAAGTGGATGCACCAACCTCATCTTAAACTATAGTGTTATGTTTTAACCACTATATGTCACGTCTCAAAACCAGTTTTGCTAATTTATCTGCCATATTCCATCTTCCATCCAAGTTTTCTGTTTTCCCTTTTTCATGAAAAGAATACAAACTTATTATGATGCTTGGAGTTTAATTAAAGGCCAGTCTTAGCGCAATATATAATGTTCCCCCCTTTCTTTTTATCAAGTAATTTACATTCAGGTTATGTTTAAATAGATAAAGACAAAATAACTTCAGATATCTTATTTATTTTTGAATTAAAAGAAAAACACACACACAATAGATATACACAACTTTCAAAAAGTATGAGAAATATTAAAAAGGTAGGTTTAAGTTTTAAACATTACCTAAATATCTATGAATGCTTCAATGTTATACGAAAGATTTAGCAAATCTTAATAGAATAAGTTCTAGTACTATATTATAAAACTAATTTATTTCAAAAATACAATTCATAAAAAAAGAATAGTATTATTTGATTTTTACACTTGATATTTTGATAACCTTTTTTCCAAACTATCTGCAAACAGAAGTTCTGCACTAATATCAGTAGAGTGGCCGCAATAACCATGGAAACCAAATAAACAAATACTATTTGCAAAACAGTGACAAGATACGGATATGGAGATATAAGATATTTGTTTAATTTATCCATTGCTTAATATTTAAAATAATAATTATAAAAGTTCACCATGATATTTCTGATTTATAAAACTAAAAAAATAAATACATAAAAAATTATAAATAGAAATTATATAAAGCAAATAAAGTAAAAATAATAGCAACAATATTGTTGGATGACAATTTACCAGATCTACTACTACTAAATTATTTTTTCTTGAATAATATTCATGATTATTCTCGTTTTCTTCTCTGTATATATTATTGAAATTGATTGTTATTACTAACCATCAATCCCTTAATGATTATATTTTATCTTCTTTGAATTGATCTACTACTCTATTAATTAGCTCGGGTTTAATAAAGAAACACAACCAAATATAAATGTAATACATATAATCTTTTTTCTTTAGTTTCTGAAGATAATGAACCCAACTTACTTGGCACACCCTTCACAATACATGACCTTCTCTGACATGGTGAAAATCGGTAATGGCTCATGTTTCTCAATTAAACATATTGATTTGTCATTTTTTCTTTACCACATACAGCAACAAGATTTTCTCTTGATAAATTTTTACATGTTCCAAGCATTACTAAAGATTTAATTAGTGTATGCAAATTTCCTCAAGATAATATCAATTTTTTTGAATTCTATATATCCTAACCATTGTTACGCTAAAAATCAAGAAATCAAGGAGAAACTTAAAAATCGCTTATTAAAAGTTTCAGGTTGTGCTTGGTACCCTTTATTAAGACCTATATAACAAACATAAATTTGATTTTAGATTTTCTATATGTTCATTTCTTGTATATAGTTCAAAACATAAAGGTTATCCCTATTTTTCAACTTTTGCACATCTTTACATCTTTAAGCATGTTATTTTCAATGAAAGTCTACTATCTTATTTTATATCTTCTAATCCTTTTTTACATTCAACTACTACATCTAATAGATAATTTTTATCTTCACCTTATACTATTATTCAACCTATATTTTGTTGATACTCATTTTACATCTATTAATAATCAATTTAATGGTCCTACTTTACATTATCTAATGGTCCTATTAATAAACATAAATACTTCTTGTTCTTTCCTATGCCTATTGTACAACCTATTGTTTCTATTTCAACACCTAACGTGACTCGATTATATACTCACATTTTTTTTTATTTCAGAATCTGAAATATAACATTTATTTTTATATTCAAAGTTTTCTAATATCCTTGAATGAGCAAATAACCAAATGAGACAGTTTAGAGATTTAAAATTCAAGATCGCACACTAAGCATCATCGTTCACTTAGATATCTGTGGAGGTATACTCGTCTAATGAACACTTTGCTCGCTCAATGACCAATCCTCTTTAGATTTTAATTAAGTGTATTTTGCACATAGAGGGAATTAACTCGCCCAATGAAGAAGTATTGAGAGTGCATACAAAAAATCTCTAGATAATTTTTTCTTAGCGAGTGATTTATTTGTCAAACTAGTCAATCATTCAGGAACTTTTTGCAAAGGCTCGCCTAGTAAGTAAAACAAACTAAGCTCTCTGAATTTTCAAAAATCGAATTTCGATCAACAAATGAATAGCTCGTCCAACAAGTTTGCATAATTTTATTAACTTAACAAATATATCATATCAATCAATTGGCCTATCTAAACAATTTTATTCCTTTCTTATGTTAAAAGTGTTGTGTTTAGTTTGAAAATGACTTTAAACAAAATAATTGATTCTTAAAATGTATATCTTAAATGATCATTACTGGAAGAGACATACAACATTACATGTATCATATTAATAGAAATCTCAATCATAATTCAATTATACAAATTCATTCACATATCACTAAATTTCTCAAATAAATTAAAATGACAATGTTACATTTACTACCAAATCATTTAATTAAGATACTACTAGAAAGTCTTGTTAGAGATCTAAAAACCTCCTCTCATACATGATGTAATACTTCTACATATAAAATTCAAATAAATGATTTAAACATACTATAAGACAAACAAATATTCATTTGAAATCCTTTTGAATCACATGCAACCCCTCTATCATACATGCATCCAAAATTTTTAAAACTTACTCAAAAGATAATAAATGATGAACCGATAAAAATTATGATATGACTGATATGACTGAATTATTCACTTTATGTCAGAACTTTTATGATGGATTACTATTTTCAAATAGAGAGTAGGTTGATTAAAAACTTAGAGTAAATATAGAAAAATGAAAAAAAGGAAATTTAGAAAAATAATATTCTTTATAAAATGAAATTTGACTAACTAAATTTTCTATTTATAAATTTTGTATTTTAATAATAAAATATTCAAACATCACTTTCTAAAAAGAAACTATTACGTTTAGCTATTTTTTAAGTATTTAAGTTATATATTATCATAACCAAACAATAACATTTACATTAATTGTTTTTGAGAATCCAATAATAGCATATTGTCAATTACTTAAAATAAAAAATAAATTGGAAACAAGTCAATACCTAACCACATTTTCATTCAATTTGTAAAAACATCTTAAACTGATAAAGAATGTAAGTTTTCGTAAAACTAAGTTTTAAACTTAATTTCCCACTTAAGAGAAAATAGAGTAGGCTAATAAAAATAATTATAAACAATGAGATTCAATCACAAAACAAATTACATACGATGAGTTTATTGTTTTTGTATTAACTATTTTAAAAATACACTAATGGTGATTTTTAATTGATGATAACAAAATGTACACTATTAAACTCTGAAAGTAAACACATAGGATTCCCTAATTTATAAAAGCAAATACTAAAAAGTTCTCAAGTGAAAAAAATAAAAAATATATATCCACCTTTAATTTACATAATATGTTACCATCTAAATTGAGACATGTATCATTGCTTTTTGATACTTCTCTAGTTCTAAAGAGACAAAAAAGTTTTGTTCCTTATGAAATAAATTAGTAAGACCTTAGGTTATTATAGAGTGCATCTTGTGAAAGCTATAGGCTTTAATTTCCCACTTTGATGGGTGGGTCACTTATCTTCTTTCAACATGCTTGAAAGCTTTATACGATTTTCCCACTTAATGTCGAAACCAATAACCCTCATTCAACCTATGCCGCTGTCTCCCACTTTAGGCTTCAAAATCTTTTTTTAAGTTCTCAACATTATTCTCCAAATTAAATGATTCAAAGAGGTAAATTGAGAGGTAGGAAAGTGATACTTGACAAAAGATATGATCCATGGCTTCCAAGACTCAGAAATAAACCAGCTTTTTTACTGTATAACAATATTATATTAAATATGTCACATTAATTTAGGTTTTACATTCTTAGTAATGTTTGTACTAATTAAAAAAATAAAACTCTTGATTATGAAAAAGAAAGAACCAATCAAATTGTCCGTCCAGAGAATATTTATTATTAATGAAAGCTTCTTTATAATCTTATTAATTATATAATAATAAGAAAATTATAAATAACAAATTAGTTATTATTTCATAATGTATAATTTATACCAATTTAATATACCGTAATTTTTTTTATATATGACGGCTCAAAAGTTTATATAATAATATCTGTATCTGTATATCTTCTTTTATTTATAATAATATCTGTATCCATATTTATTTTCCAAATCTATCTTTCAGATAAAAGCTTTTTAAATTAAAATAATTATTTTATCAATTTTATTATTTCTTTAAATTTAACTGTTTTTTTAATTTAACTTTTTCTTAAACTTAATCATTTTTTATTATAAAACTTTCTATAGAATAAATAAAAACTAGTTATAAAAAAAGTTATAAAAATATTTATATTTAATTTCATAATTACAATAATAATAATAATAATAATTTTATTCTAATAAACAAAAATATATATATAAGGCATGTGTTGTCACCCCTGTTTACTAAAAGATAATTAAGAAAGTGTATAATATCATTACTCATACTGCTTTTATATATATATATATATATATATATATATATATATATATATATATATATTATTCATTGATATCTCATTGACTTTAATTTCAGAAAATTTGCTCAAATGTTTCACCTTTTGAATTATTTGTTTAGAGATACTTTAATTATTTTCTTAAGAACACTATTTATTTGTTTTCGTATTAAAGTAATGTTTTCCAAAAAGCAGATATTTTTAATATTTTTATAACAAAATTTATATCTTAATGATAATATATACTTTTACGATATTTTTAATATATAACTAAATTATTTAATTTTTGTTTATAGTTTTTGTTCTTATTATATTATTCTTTTTGAATAGGTGACAAGATCTAAATGGATTAAAGAACTTTTATATATATTCATGATAGCTAGAACATAGGTAAAAATATATCTACAAAAAACTTTCCAACACTTTTTGATAAATATTAACAAATTTAATGACTTATCATGTATAATAATTAATAAAATAACAATGATAATATGATATTTTACATGATTCACCAAACATACTATAAATACATTATATTAAGAAATATTATCACATAATTAAACTATTGAGATTTAACCACATAACAATATATAAATATTTATACCAGTAAATATATTTCAAAATATTTCTTAATCACTTTAAATTAGCAAACCTGAATAAATCTTATTAACCTATATATAACTTAACATATTTATCATACAAGTACCTACATTTCTTTTATAATATAGTAGACTAACCTTTGTATATTTAATTTGGCGAAGAAACGTTGAAAAAGTTAATGTTTACGTACTAAGCAAAGTATAACAAAAATATGTGATGAGTGAAAAGGCTTTCGACCCATGATAAAAGGATTGACGTAAGAAAAAGATAAGTCACAAGCTTCTGAGGTCTTTTCAAAACGCATGGATAAATAGAAAACTTCTCGTGCAAGCCAAATTTACGTTCACTCATCATAGTTTATTTTTGGGTTTAAACCCTCCTTTGGTCATCATGGTCATCAGTATGTCAATCTTAAGTGGATCATTGTTTTTTTTCGGTCTTAATCAGGTCCATAAACTTATAAAAGTAAGTCAATTAAGTCCTCACCGTTAAATTATTACTGACGCCGTCTAACTTTGCTTACATGTTATATTACGTGAAATTTGTTATTTAACTTATTATTATGTTTTGTATAGGTGTTATATGACGTGGTCTTTATGTTATATTATTTAATTAGTATCTGGGATTTGCAAAGAATGGAATCCTAACTATTTTCGCCGGCTGGGAGGAATCGACAATGAAGAATCTTGAACCCTTGTTTTCAGTGATCAGGAATGTGAACTACATGGGAAGGAGTGGGAAAGTAATGAAGGAAATGGTACAAACAGAGAGGGTGTTGAGAGTTGAGTTGGGGAGAAAAGTGCGGCGGAAGAGGGAAGGGGAGAGACTGGGTGGTTTCAGTTTGGGAAGTGACAATGTGGTGGCCATGGAAACGGGCATAGAGGTGGACATCCTACGACTTCAACAAAGAGAGAAAGACTTCACATTTTTGTATGGACAAGAAGAAATAGTGTTGAATGTGTGGGATGAGATGAGAGTGTACAACCATCAAACTTTCATCCTCTTCAAACTGAAAAACTCATAATTTACTGTTTAGATCAAAATCAACCTAAGCAATTAAACACTTGTTTGCAAAATCAAATCAAATAAACCAACTCCTACAAAAAATAAAGATTAATTTATAAAAAGAAACTTTCTTGCAGCAAAAACCTTATGCCTGGACGTCTCCAGATACTTCAAAATACTCATTTGAGGATAGACAAAGTGTATATTATATGTAGTACCCTGGCCATTAATCACAAGGGGAAAAAAAATACCATAAAGAGTGCACATTCTGCTAGAAAATCAAACATCCACATAAATTTCATAAATAGCAGTTAATATAAAATATAAAAAAATACCAACATAATGAATCACTAAAGGCAACCAAGAAACATCTAAGTCATTAAAATTTCATGGCTTATTTCCAGTGTGGTTGATGGCATCGCGGACGTGTTGCAACAGTGACGGTGGCAACCAAGAGGAAAAACGGCACGGTGGTTTCTAAATCCCTAATTCCTTTTTTAATTTCTTTTATTTAAATAAAAACTCCACGTAATAAAACAATGGACGTCATCATAAACACGTCATCACAATTAGACGCTGTTAATGAAAACTTAACGGTGATGGCTTGGCTCATTTTTACAAGTTTATGGAACCGATTAAGATCGGAAAAAAAACGATAACCCACTTGAGATTAACACACAAATATGAGGACCAAATGAGGGTTTAAACCTTTATTTTTGTAATCGTCAACATCTACTTATCCGCACCAAATGAGTTTTTATGCAAAACTAAATTGTTAATATAATTAATAAGATTACTAACTGCATCATATGTCGGTTTAGCCGAATTCCTTTAGTCGAGTTCTTTCAGTTGAATTTCTTGAGGCCGAGTTCCTTTGGTTTAATTCTTTCAAGTCGAATTTCTACGGGTTGAATTCTTCTAGGCCAATTTAGTCTGGACTAGCTCCTCCAAGTTGAGCTTTTACAGGTTGAGGTCCTTAAGGCCGATTTCCTCTAATTGAGTTTTAAGATCTAACTCTTCGAAATCGAGCTCTTCAACACCAAGCTCTTCAAGACTACATCTCTCGGACAGAGTTCCTTTGACTATCCACTCTAGACCGACCGACTACAACATGATTGACCAATCACAGCATGGTTAGAGCATAACCGATCGGTCACAACATAATCAAATTAATAATGATAATAACGAATCAACTTCTTAATGCAGATTAAAGTATGATTGAGCTGTGATTAGGTCAACAAAAAGGTAAATATCAATCACAACTACTATATATAAAGGTCTCAGGTACCATCCGAGTGGACTGTGGACAATGTTGGAAAGACACTGGAAACCTAGCTGTTGACGACTCAAAACCCGCTTAGTGTCCAGTCTGCGACAACCACAAGTCTGGCCAAGGACCTCTTAAAACATTTTGGCGTCTACCGTGGGGTCAAGCAAGCGTCTCTCAGCACTCTAACTACAAGGAACCAAATGAACGGTATAGTGGAAGATGTCACCCATTCGTTCGACCCCAACATCTTAACTTTGTTTAGGCCCAACCTTTTGGCCTCGATCAATTCCTTCGTTCACGTCAAGTTGTATTTTTAGTGCTTGATCAAGTGGTTGATAATTCTTCCTTCTTCGTTGTTCGTATGCCTGAAGCGACACAACAAACTCTTCAACTGAGAGTGCTAACAGGTCCTTTGACTCCTCAATGACACAAAATATATTTTCAAAATTATCTGTTAATGATCTTGAAATTTTATCCACAACCTGACTGCTGACATTGGTTCTCCATTCCTATCGAGTTGGTTGACCACCTTTTCTATCTGAGTTATATACTTGGTAACCCTTTCCTTGTTCTCCATCTTAAATTTTCAAACTCCTCTCTAAGAGTTTGAAGCCACACATTTAACAAAGTTGTCCTTCTATATGACTTCTCTAGAATCTCTCACGCTTCTTTTGAAGATGTAGCTTTTGCTATCTTCTCAAAGATTGCTTCATCCACTTCTATATACGATAGGTATAAAGTCAATTTGTCTTTTACTCGTGCCTTTTTTAACGCAACAATCTAGACCACCGTCTACTCTTGATCCTCTGTGGATTCTTAGTATCCATTCTCCGTCATATCCCATATGTATTAAGGATCTTAAAAGAGCCTTCATCTATAAACTTCAATTATCATAATTAGTTTTCTTAGACAATTACTAGTAAAAAAATAGGTTTTTAACGCTCTATATACGTCTCGGTTTTACTACAACCGAAGCGTATAAAAGCGCGATGGCATTATCGTAGTTTTAATGAAAGTATATGCCTCAGTTGTCTGGGAACCGGTGCCTAAAGGGGGATACTGCCTCGGTTTTGAAAACAACCAAGTCAGAAAACTCTGATTCCACCTACAAAAAGGACTTTTCACCTGACAACTTTTCTGATATAAAGGTTCTACCTCAGTTATCTGACCAACCGAGACAATAGAGGAGGTGAGAGAGGGCAAATATGATATTAGCTTTTCACCTCCACATTTTCTCTCGACCCAACCACCTCCCTCCTCTCCAACTCACTCTCATCAACCACTGCCAACCCCTCGTCCCTCCTCCACTCCTCCTCCATGGCCCCCCTCCTTTTCTTCACCATCGCCTCTGTCTCGTCCTCCATCGCCCCCCTCATTTTCTTCACCGCGCCCCTTCTCCTCCCTTCCCAACCCCAACACCACTGCCTCCCTCTACGACCTCTTCTACCCCGTCTTCAAAAACGTCGTGGACAAGCTCAACCCACACATCGCCCTGGTCCTCTCCCGCCTCGCCCATGGCCTCTCCGCCAAAACCCTCACTGCCCGCCATCAACACACCACTAGAATCGCGCCATGGAACCCTAAATCAGAAAATCCCAATTGGTCGTTGTCGCAACCGGAATCGCGACGGGACGACGATCCAAAAAAAAGAAACGGGTTTTGAAAAGAGATTTGGAGTCGCCACCATAGTTTATTCTGGAAAACTACAGAAAAACCATAAAATGATAAGACACGGTCAACGAAAACCAGATTATGGGTTCGGGAGTCGGTTACGCGTAGGGAAGGTATTAACACCCTACAGCGCCTGCCCGAAGGCAGTACCCTTAACTAAATACGCGAATGTGATGTGGTTTCCAAAATGTTTAACTATCCCCTAAAATAAAATTCTAAAGAAACAAAATATATTTTTTAGTTTTTTGGGCCCGACAAGGATTGACCTTGCTCCTACGTATTCTCATTAAAATGAGAAATCAGGGTTACGTAGTTCTTTTGAA
>NW_025908655.1:0-16267 GCF_018835915.1 Vigna umbellata
GTTCCTTGTGCCACGTTTTTTTCTGCGTTCCTTCTTTCTATCAACCTTTGTTCATGGGCTTCGAGAGAGTTTTGCAACTCCTCAATCTTCATTTTATCAAGATCCTTACATTCTTCTATCGCAACGACTATGTGATCGTATTGAGGAGTCAACGTTCTAAGAATCTTTTCAACCATCTTCTTATCTTTCACAATTTTATCACAGGCCCTCATCGCGTTTGCAACAATTTGAATTCTGCCAATATACTCTGCAATCGTCTCATTCTCTCCCATGCACAGAAGTTCGTATTGCCTCTGTAAAGATTGCAGTCTTATCGTTTTTACTTTCCCGGAATTTACATACCCTTCTTGCAAAATATCCCATAATTCCTTCGCCGTGGCAGCCTTCGACACCTTCTGAAAAATCGTCGCAGATATGCATTGGTGAAGTAGCATCCTGGCTTTACAATCCAAACGCTTATTCTCCTTATATTCTTTCTTCACGTCCTCCATGTCGTTCTTCAAAGGTTCTTTGAAACCTTTTTTCACAATATCATCTACTTCTTGGTAGCCAAGAATTGCCTCCATTTTGACGCACCAATCGTCAAAATCTTTACCATCAAACACCGGAAGATTGCTGTGAACCATACCAGCCATCGCTGTCACAAGATTCTTTTATCACCGAGCTCTGATACCACTGTTATGACCTGAGAACGATTATGCAGAAGTGGGAAATATGCAGATAATGAAAGAATACAGAGGGAAGAGAGAGCTAGAGAAAGTGAGAGCTTTTCTCATTAACAAATGAATACAAAACAACAGTATTTAAACAAAACACTGTAAAGAAGACTTAACTGTCAATAGACAGTTATTACAGTTATAATATTCAGATTAATCTCAACAGAATTTTTGTGATCTGACGTTGCACGTGAGGTGGAAGACATATTTCGCACTCTAATATCACTGATGGATTTTTTTCCCAAGGGGATTCATTTGGAGAGTGATTATATAATTATGACGTAAGTTTAACCCGCATAAGATATTGACACCACTTTTAATAAAAAAAACCTCAAGGTTTTACGTTAATTGTTGTTATGGTTATGTTATTGTATTGTTGTTTTTACCTATTACCTTGAGACAATGAGTTTATGAATCTTTTCTCTTATATGGTGTTTAACTTTATTATTTTTATCCAATGTGAGATTGAGAGTCACACTTGGATTATTCCCAACAGTTACATTATAATACTTTGAATATGATCTTCAACATTAATGCTATGTGTGGTAAAATTGAAGTGCAATTGTATTTGGTAGGAGAATAAATAAGGAGAAGATGAGATTGTAAGTTGTTTGGTAAAAATGAAAGAAAAGAAGAAAAGAAGAAAAGATGAAAGTTAGTAGTTCAATGGCAAATTATTTTTATGAATAAAAAGGAGAAATAATAAATATTAGTTTATAATTTGATTACCCAACTTAACCATTTCCATTTTTGCTAGCAATGGTTCAATCATGTTAGTAGTTCAATTAATATCACTTCAAATCCATCTTTTTACTTGTTTAATACTTAGATACTTACATGCAATCCATGTTATCATATGGTGTATAAATATGTCTCCTAGATAAATTTATCAATCTTCTTAAATTTAAAAAAGTTATCGAGTTCTATCCATTTTGATTGTTACATAACACCTTATAATTTAGTATTCTCCACAAGCTTGTATATATAAGGTTTAATATAAGATAATCAAATGTGTATGAGATTACAATCAATCTTTACATCTTTTCAAGTATAGGAAATCAATTTTAATAAATTGTAATTGACTTTCACTGTTGAAAATTTCAAGTATATGTAAGATTATGTGTTACGAACAATATAATCTTATTATATCTATTTGATCTTTCATTCAATATTAAAATGTTTATTGTTCCAAAGTCTCATATTGCTTACAAATTGAGGTTAATGGTAACTTACACACATCCTTCTCTATTAATTTACTAATGCATCTTTTAAGGACAAAATAATGACAAAAACATCAAATTCTTACTTAAACAATATTTTAATTCTAAATCACACCTACCATTTGTTCTCAATTGAGAGCTTTTTTTGATATGATCAAAACCTCACATTGCTTAAGAGTAGAAATAAATGATAATTTATGTTTACTTTTCTCCCTTAACATACATGTCTCTTAAGAACAAAAGTGTGACAAAGTAATCGAACTTCAAAATAGATAATATTTCATATGTGTAATTTATCCCAAGAATGCTATCTTAGTAAACATATGAAAATTACAAACTATTTATTAGTACCAATATCTTTGTTGGCCAAACTAGAAAAGAAACTTAATGATACTTTTGACATACATTGTGAGTTTGAAAGCAATTTCCCCCATATTGAACTCGTTGGTAACCAAAAGACTAAGCATGACCAATACTCTCACTTGTTAGTTTCTACTTTCCTAATGAGATATTTCTGAGTCCATAAGATTCATAAAAATAAAAGACTCAATCACCTATCTTATTTATGATATTTACATATATTCCCGTTGTTTCATATATTAACTCTATTTAATATTTAGTTTGACATAAAAAGGTTGATTTTAATCATGTTTTTGCAATACCCATTATGATACAATTTATCGAATGATATTGTGAAAAAATTATTATTTTGTCACTTTTAAATCTATCAAAAGATTTTTAAAATTCAAAATTGATTTGTAGAAAAAATATTAATTAGTCAACAATGGATATTCATATTAGTAAATAACTCATCAATTTTGAATTGGAATAGTCTTTTAATAAGTGAAGAGTTGTCTCAATTTAACTAGGGAACTTGGTCTAATAAATATCAATCTTTTTCTTCAAGACCTTGAGTTTCACATCTTCCAAATTAAGTTAGTAGTGTGGTTGGAAATTCATTTAGTCGTTGTAATATTATTAATGATATTAAACAATATTAGTAGTTGTGTATAAGTTTACAAATATTCCAATTTTATTGATTTTATATTATAATTCTCCTTCGACAACAATATGTAGATATGAAACTTTATATACCAAACAAATTAGTGTATAAAAAACATAATTAATATGTACCCATTTTGGATTTAAAATTATTTGTGAGTTGATCTACATATACACAATGTTTTTCAATATTAATATTGTATTAATCATATACAAGAACGTTAAAAATTAAGTATATCAAAGACATTAACATGCAATATCCTTATACAACACTATATACAAATATATGTTTAAAAAATTTGTAAAACCTTAACTATAAATAATATATATTAATATTTTCATTCATTAAATATTAATTGAAACTAAAAAAGAAAAGGACATATATTTGTTTATATCCTTATACCACAAGGCAGGAATTGTGCTAACGTAAAACAACTAATCAACCTACTTAGCAAACCCCCACCAGCTTCAGTCGCCACCCTCCTCCTTCCTAACACATGCAAGACCAAAAGGTTGTTAGCAAGGCTTCTTCTTCAACGTGCAACACTATCGCACTACTTCACGGTCATGTAATGAAGGTCTCATAATGAGCTTTCCTTCACAACACTTACACCATCTCCACCAGGTTCACAATTCCTCCACCACCTTCACGTAGCTCCACTAGTTTCACGTAACACTTGCAACACATACACGAGTTAGTGTGCTTCCATTACAAGCAACTCCATGGACTCCTACTACAACATGGACTCTCGAGTTGCTAGATGAACTCTGACAGACCTCTCTGCATCACGTCCAACTTTGTCACCTATCAAAGCGCGCATCACCATTGTTGGAACCTAATCCAAGCCTATCTAAGCTTGCTGGAACCGAATCCAGACCTTGGCGGAACCAAATCCTTCAACAGCGAAACCGAATACAATATCACGTTGTATTTCTTCTATGGAGTGAAACCGAATACTCCATAGTTGGAACTGAATCCCACGCTTGAAGAACCGAATACAACTTCTTCAACCTCCTTTAAGCCCTCTTCTTCATCTTCTTCATCTTTAACCTCGCTCTCTTCTTCATCTTCTTCATCTTCAACCTCTTTGCTCTTCATCTTCAGCCTCCATTCTTGATCTTCATCTCCAACCAACATGCCTCCAACCTGCAAAAAGAAGAAAAACCTCACAAAAACAATTACTTGATGAACTTTGCTGCATTGAACACACCACACCAACTTCACTTCAGTAGAAACACTCGCGCACCACACCAGACCAATGAGTTTAACTGCTTTTGCCTAAACTAAATACACCAACTTCAGTTAATACACAAACCAACCAAATGTACCAACCAGAGAGTGTGTTATGGTATTCGGTGGTCAAAAGTTTTCAAATTCAAAGTTGTATTGGCCATGAATCTTTCCTGTGTATGGTTATGTCAAAGCAGAGAATCGAATCTCTACATAAGCCAACTAGGGCACGCGAGACGCAAAAGTAACAAAGTTACTTGTGACCTCACAATGTTTAACGGTGTATGAAAGTTTACCAAAAGTTAAAATATTGTGTTCTTCATTTATTATTAACCATGAAAGTTTGGAATCGATTATACAAGAGTTGGAATCGAATAGCTTGCATTTTGGACGTGGTATTTGAGAAAAAGTTGAGGGCAAAGTTGAGATTTTACATCAAATCGCTCCAAATCTGAGCAAATGCGCGAGTTATCAAAAAAGTGTATATCTCACAAATTATCATGAATCCGTCTTCAACTATCCACTCAAACGAACCGCTAGTCATCTCACAAATCTGTCTTACCTGATCTTTTTCAACAGTACATTTATCTCATCTGAATACAATGTTAAAAGACGATTTAATATAACTTTTTAGATAAATTGAAAAATATTTATATTAGTTTATTAAGGATAAATATTCAAAATCTTTTATTTTATTTTTAGGTTTAATACGTATTTTGGTCCCTCTTTTCGTAGGGTCTGTTCAAATTGGTCCTACTTTTTTTCAAAAGTTCACTAAGATCCCACTTTTCGCAAAAACGATGCACGTTAGTCCTTTTTTAGGTTTAATACGTATTTTGGTCCCTCTTTTCGTAGGGTCTGTTCAAATTGGTCCTACTTTTTTTCAAAAATTTCCTATTTTGATCCCTATTTTGATCCCTCTTAGTGAACTTTTCGTATTTTGGTGAGCTGTACATTTTTCGTTGAGGTGAACTTTTGAGGGATCAAAATGTACAGCTCACCAAAATACGAAAAGTTCACTAAGAGGGATCAAAATAGGGATCAAAATAGGAAATTTTTGAAAAAAAGTAGGACCAATTTGAACAGACCCTACGAAAAGAGGGACCAAAATACGTATTAAACCTAAAAAAGGCTAACGTGATCGTTTTTGCGAAAAGTGGGATCTAGTGAACTTTTGAAAAAAAGTAGGACCAATTTGAACAGACCCTACGAAAAGAGGACCAAAACGTATTAAACCTTATTTTTACTAGTTCTTTTCAGTTCACCAACATATTGTATTAATCATATTCAAGACTTATTTAAAAAGGAGAAAAATAATAATAAATATTTAAAAAGGTACAAAAAATATCAAGTACCACTACAACTTGAAATTGAGCATTAAAACAATATTGTGTCCACTAAAAGAGTCACAATCTCAACATTTATGCATAGTCCAACAACAACCTTTAACAACAATAATACCTACTGACATAAAACAATATCTCCAAAAGCTATAAAACTTACTCAATCAGATTACAAATGTTCAAATAGCCAAGGGATTTTTATGACAGAATATACCATCAAAACAACCAGATTTTTATGCAGGTTTACAGTACAGCAAATGTAAGGTAATTTTGCAGAATTTTACACCAAACAGCAAAGATTTTATGCAAGAATTTAAAGCAGATACAGCAAAACTTTTCTGCAGAATTTGTAACTAAGACAAAGCAATTTTTTTTTGCAGATTTTCTAAACTAAACCAAGACGGTTTTTTGTAGAGTTTTTATAATTAAAACAACACGGTTTTCTGCAGATTTTAATAACTAAACAATCAGGTTTTCTGGCATATATTGACTCCAATTCAGTCAATTAAGATCATCTCGCACATTTAGCAACCAGATAGTGCAGTGCAAAATCATTTACTTCAAATGTTATAAAATCAATTTTTTCATCCTATTAAACAATTCGTCATGCTTTTTTGCACATTTCTTTTTATATCCAATAATACTATGCTTGCTTAACAACTAACACTACTTTATCCTTGTTCATTATATTTAACTTGATTCCATACAATTAACTTAGCTTCAGAATTATAAACGTGATCACAAACAACCATTTTACTTTGACCAAGTTATACCTTATTAATTCAACCACATTTTAATAACGCATAAAAAGTATGATCCACTATCAACTCTTAAGTAGGAAAAATTCACACCCGCACAACAACGAATCAACCTAACCAATGATTCAAATCATTAACATAAACTACCAACAAGATTGTTGTAACATGATTATGCTAATTCAAATATATATATATGAGATATTATATATATATATATATATGTTTATGTCTAGAATGATCCTGCTGTATAGAGTACAACAGAGTTTAGATGCAAGTAGAAAATAAAGCAATCTTTTCAGTAATTATACATTCACACCAAGCAAATGAAATTTTATTAACTTCCATAGAACTTAGTCAATCAAATGTAAAATGAGTTACAGTGAAACATTTTACTATGTTAATAATCAAATTCCATATTTCATCAAAAGAACTCAATTAATTCACCCTTACACTGCATTTTAACAAAACACACAATCACAAAGCATGATAAACCCTTTTCCCCAAACCCAAAACATAATTAAATTTCTTTTACTAACCAACCAACATTATCACCACACTTTAGTTATTCCCATGCGACGGCTTCCAGCAAAAACCATTAACTTAAAATAGTAAGCACCAAGTCAAGCAAAAGGAAACTGAATTCTCACCAACTTTCCAACCAATTAACATTGTCTCACCACTCTTATTCTTGTGTTAGCTCTTCAAATAAGGTTCTCTTTCCCTTAAATGACCTCCACGACACAGGATTCTCGAACCCTCGCTCCACAAGAGCTTCCCTACCCTAGGACAGCACTAAAGAATGTACCAATGCCCTTCCACCAGCTTTAAACAAAACCCTCAATCGGAGGACCAACCCTTCACAAAAAACCTTAAACCCACAACGCCAAAACAATTGACCTGCATCATAAATAGCAACCCATTAAAAACAATATAGATTTGACCTGCACGAAAGGGATGATTCTCGACACCCTACCTCCAAAACGGCCTCCCTACACCACGACAGCCGAAGAATGTGTAGGAATCATCGTCCACTAAGAGCCTTCAACCACAATCCCCCAACCAAACCACCAACCGCAACACCAATCGCCTCTGCTCACCATACCAACATCCTTATCACAACTTCAATGGCCCACGCACCTCACCTCATAATCTTGACTAAATGAACCAAATGCACCTTCGCCGACGAAACAAAAGAGCACCTTTGCCTAGGAAGAATCACGACCAGTTTTGGAAGGGAAGAAAGAGCAAATGAGTTTTTTTGAATAGCACGAAATGATTTCACGAGAGGAAAATCCCAAATTTTTATCTAAATTCATCGACTCTCTTACCGATGGCTTAAGGTCCTTCGGTATTTAAAATCACCAAAGCATTACCGACGACCCTAAGGCCTTCGGTAAAATTCCGCCGGTGTAAAACGCATTTCTTGTAGTGAGAATTGATTTATAAAAGTTAAGTATATCAAAGACATTAACATTAACATTAACATGAGATATCCTTATACCATACTATATATAAATATATGTTTAAAATGTTTGTAAGAGCGTGACTATAAATAATAAATATTAATATTTTCATTCATTAAATATTAATTGAAACTAAAAAAGAAAAGGACATCTATCTTTGTTTATATCCTTATACCACAACACAATTTTACATTACTTATTTATGTAATGACAAATATTATTCAGAAGCAAAAATGGTGACTCTTTGTCACATAAATACACGTTTTATGAAGAACTCTCAAATGTTGTTAAGTACAACAATTTTCGAAAAATAAGCTCCTATAAACAAATAAATTTATATTTTTTGTGGTTAATTTGTAAGCCTAATTCATGGTAAAATGCATAGGTTCCTTTTATTCATATTGTATAAAATAATATCACGGACAAACAGAAGAGGTTAATTTTGATTTATTTTATAGTTATCTCAGAACAAAAACTGTATCTCGGTTTTCCCTTGACATTTATTTGAATTTTTTTTAAGTTATTACTTACTTTTAACAATTTATATAGAAATTAATAGAGATAATAAAATATTATTAGTGTGAGTATATTTTATTGGGTTAAATAGAAAAAAAAAATGATGGAAGAAGAGGACGCTTAATTGTTAGGAATTAGGTTATGGGAGAGAGAAGTTATTTTAAAGAGGAGGAGAGAAGAGTGAATTTGGAATTGAGAATTGGTTAAGAAATAAAGAAAAGAGGGAAGAGAAAGAATGATGTGAAAGAAAAAGTGAGTGATGATGGAAGAAAGGAAGATGAAGGTTCGGTCGGAAAGGGAGAAGACGAAAGTGGTGATTAGGCATTTGCCTCCTTCGCTCACTCAATCCGATCTCTTCCACCACATCGATTCGCACTTCGCTTCACGCTACAATTGGTTCTCTTTCAGACCCGGCAACACCAGGTTTCTTTCAATCCATTCAAACGCGATTTCTTCCTTCATTCATTCAGTCCTAACAAAACCCTAACCATATTTGCAGCCACAAGCGTCAGAGGCATTCCCGAGCCTATATAGACTTCAATTCTCCTCATGATGTTTTCCAGTTCGCTGAGTTCTTCGATGGACATGTTTTTGTTAACGAGAGAGGTAATTTGTTTGTGTTTCGTTTTTTCTTTTACACTTCACGTCTTTTACTCACTATGTCACTGCACTGCTGTTTTCATGATGATTTATTTATTTTTTTTCAATCAGGTGCCCAACATAAAGCGATTGTTGAGTACGCCCCTTCCCAGCGTGTTCCAAAGCCAACTACCAAGAAGGACGGACGTGAAGGGACCATCTACAAAGGTTCGTATCCTTGTGATTTTTGTTGTCGAATTGTGTAACATGCTACATGATGTGCTCTTTTTTATATTTATGAATTTCATTTTTTTTCTTCTTTATATTTCACAAGGACAGATCCAGACTATCTGGAGTTCCTCAAACTCATTGCAAAGCCACATGAGCATCTTCCCAGTGCAGAGATACAATTGGAAAGAAAAGAAGCTGAACAAGCTGGTTAGTTATTATTACTTCACCAACTATACTTTATTTACTTTTATTTAAGTGTCTTCATAAATAAACATTAGAAACAACATCACGACGCTTCTGTCTCTGCCATTGCTGTGTTTTTTTCTCCACTTGTTGTATTGTAAATGTGTTCTGGAGGATCTTAGCTCTAGGTTCTAGGATAAACGTGTCCATGGGGATTTATCTGTGATTCTGAAGACAAATTTCAGTACCATTTGTCTCATTCTGTATCTTCCTTTTCAGGGGCTAACAAGGAAACACCTATTGTCACTCCCTTGATGGAATATGTTCGACAGAAACGTGCTGCTGACACTGGTATGCAGGTAATGTTCTGGGTCTGCGGAGCTATTTTTTTGCTGTTTCTTTTGTGTCGTGTTTAGGATCTCCGGGGTGCATTTAATTCATTGTTTATTACTTTATTGATTAAAAGAAAGCTTTATTTTCACAGGCCTCATCAGCAGTGGCAAAAGTTAGCAGAAGATCCAGAGCTGCTTTGCCTGGCAAGCCTGGCTCGGGCAATACTAAACGAGGATCTGAAAAGAAGAAGGTAAACCTTTGTAATTGAATGCACATGTACTGTTATTGCTGTTGTGGATGCATAATCACGCAAGTTATTTTGAAGCTTTGACTTCATCTCATAAAAGCTGTATGTTTTCTGTTGATTGAAGAAAGCCAGTGTAAACTATTTTATTGGCTTATTGCTTCCAAAGTGGCCCTTTAATTTTAATCCTCTTAGCTTTTTAATGTTCAATAATAGTATTGCTGATCTACATAGTGGCTGATAAAATAATTTAAGGGAATTTATTGATGCCTAGAAACCAATCTGTTTGTGAACTGGTTAAGTATGGGTATATGGGCATATAGGTAGTTATCTAGTTATCTATTTGCTTTGATAGTACCCGCTCAACCTTTTTCTTCTCAACTTTCTTTTGTCATTGCATTTGGGCTTCTTATTTTATTTTTCTAATGCTAATAATTCTGAAAATATTTGTTCTTTTATGCCTCAGTAGGCTGACTTTTCCTTTGCTTGATTGATATATAGATGTTCTATTTAAGCTTGCAAAAAGAACAGTGGACTGTGTTACTTACTGAAAATTGGCTTTGATTATTGTCAGTATGTTCAGAAGGACAATGCCAAGAGTGCTGTTCGCAGAGAGTCAAAAGACAAGTCATCCTTTATTGTGGTTCCCCGGCGAGAGGATCTATCAGCTGAATCAAGTATGAAAGGAATTTCTGAAATTGAAGCATGTAATTCATCTTTTCTGACTTTTGATTTTTAGTTATTCTACATCTGCACATCTAATGTTGTATTATCAACTTTCACTTCATGAACAGAATTCTGAGTTGTTACAAATCAATGTGTATGCTGTATTAAGTTGCGTTCATATTTGAGTCAAGATGCCTGACATGCAGTCTAGCATGACCTCAGCTTTTTGTCTCTGCAGTATCTTGCAACGCAACCATTTTTGTTCGCTGCTTATGGTTTAGTTCCTAGGTTGTACTTATAAATGCTGTATGATTGGCATGATGTCTTAATTAATAAGTGTGTTTGTTGTACTCCAATTCTGATTTCCAGGATGCAGTCAACGGAACTTTACTTGTTTTTCCGTTCAATGGAACTGAACCTCAATTCAAACACATGCGTCTCTTGAGTTTCATTCTGTTCTTCATTTACATTAACATATCATATTAAATACCATTGCATATCTTAAAAGCTCAAATCTTTCATTTTTGAGTGTTATCTATTTTATGGAAGAATCCGGATCCCCTGCAGTCGTACTTTCTCTAAATAGTAGTGGACCTGACTTAGGAAAGTGGTGGTAGGAACCAACCCTCTTTTGGAGACATGCCTGCTGTTCTTGGAACTAAGATTAGCTGGGGATTTGGTCATCCATATTTAATTTGCATTTTTTAAAAGATTTTTTCTTATTTGTGATTGATGAATTTGCAGTGCATGGCATTGAAGGTTCCATTTCTGGAATTCCACTGTCTTCTGACTCGGGAAAGAAAAAAATCCTTCTTCTAAAAGGGAAACAGCGGGAAATTCCCAGTGTAGGTTTTATTTTACCTATAAAGGTTTCATTTCTTTTCAACTATACCTGCTTTTCCCCCATATTTCTGCATTTTCTAATCACATTTAATATGATGATACCTCTTATTTGCTTCAAAAATGATTTTCTTCATAATAAACAAGACTAAATAAAAGTATATTTGTCTAGCCTGCTATACAAGGTTTAGTTGGTGTGTTCAAGTAAACACCCGAAAGCTATTTTCTAGTAGGAAGTAATTTGAGTGTTACGTCTTCCTGAAATTATTTTGAAGCTGTTTAATCACTCAAGTGCACTGTGAAACCTGCCTCAAATGTTAATAAGCTCGTTATTGTAAATTTGCTATTATGAAAATTTTAATGGAATTTTCAGGCCACTGAGGGTACAGTAAAACAGCAAAACCTACAATCTGGAAATTCTCCTATTTCAACTCATCCAAAACAGAACCAGAGACGGGAAAATAGTGGAAGATTGATCAGGAGCATACTTCTAAATAATGAAGCTCGTCAAAGTCAGTCTACTACTGGGACACAACATAAAATTCAAATTTTAAGTTCAGAGAATGGGAAGCGACCACCTCGTCCTTTTGGTTCAAGGTCTGGGTTAAATGATCAACATTCATATCACGACACTGCACAAGTTAATTCTGAAGGGGATTCTAAGAGTGCTTTGGATGAAAAATTCGTAAAAAGGGATCCACATGGTCTGGGTAGTGGTGAGAAAACAGAAAAACGTACTAGAAGCAAGGATAGACCTGATCGTGGTGTTTGGACACCCCTTCGTCGTTCTGATGTTTCGCATGCTAGTAGTGACTACTCATCATCCACAATGGCACAACCTACTCTGTCAAATCCTGAATCCACTGAAGGTATGATTATTGACTAGGCTATTGTGAGTTGTTTACAAACAAAATAAATGATATATTTATTTCCAATATTTAGTATAAACAGTATGATATCACTGCCGTAAAAATAAAGCTGAGTTTGGTGGTATTTTTCTGCCTGAGCAGGAGAAGTAAAAGAAAATGTTACTTCTTGGAACAGGGGAAGTGAAATCTCTGCTTCTGCAGGTGGACGAGGCAATCCTTCTATTGAGAATGGTTGGAGTCTCTTTTTTATAAATTAAAGACTGAAAATAGAATTTATTTGTCTTATTTTTGTTTAAATTTGTTTCAACCATACTTTTGAACTCTATAGGTTCCCAAAGAAATTTTGCACGTCGTGGAGCTTCCTATGTAGTGAAGGATGATGGTGCAGTCGGTATAAGTGAAGGGAAACATTCAAAGAAAAGTGTTGGGCACAGTGCTCATGAGGTATACATGTGATGCTGATATATTTTGGATTGTTAATTTTGTTGATTCATTGTGTGTAAGGTACTTCTTATGTCTGCAGAAGCAAGTCTGGGTTCAGAAATCTTCTTCAGGGTCTTAAAATATGTGGTAAGCCTGATTTGCATTTGTTCTATGTTGCCTCTTGTACCTGAGATTATTGTATTGGGGGAACTAGCACCTCATTCTGATATTATGATTTATCACTTTGAAAATTTTTGCTGAAATTTGTCTTGACTACTTGTAACTGTTATGTAATTGTTTTTTACTACTTTTGTTTTATAAATAGGTTAGAAATGTAGGTTCTCGACTGCTTATATTGTTCCCTTAAGTTGAGTGCACTTTAGAACTTTTTGATTAAAGATATGTTTGTAGAAAACATAGTGTAGATCGGCGGCTTGGGCTTCCATTAACCCTAATGTAGTTAAATAGAAAGGAGAAAAGGATGGAAAGGCCACGGTGTGGATTTTAGACCTCACTCATTATAATTTTTATTTATCGGTATTAATAACCAAACCATTTACCCATCTCCCTCTTCGCTATAATTTCATTTCATGTGATATTTTATAGTTATTTTTCATTCCAAAGTATTTTTCATATATTTGTCCTAAGGTAGTCTACTATTTCTTTTATGTGATTCAACATGTTTACTGAATTTTAATCATGAAACTGAATTACTATTTAATGATGGCTTCATATATACTTGATTGAAGAAGATTACGATAGAGGTTTATCACATCAAAATAGAAATAATTATCTAACCAGTTGAAGTCTAAGTAAACGTTTGATGGATTGAAAACACATTGAAATATGATTTCACATGTGATTAAAAGCTTTGGAATCCTTATATTCTGTGTATATATGAATGCATTTCTGAAGCAAATGCAAAAAAATGTCTCAAGTAGTTATTTTGGGAGTTTATTGCTTAAATCTTTGTTTATTATGACATCAAAAGGGTAGAAGTTCTTGCTTCTTTACATTAGGGTGGTGAGCTTTGAAAATGTACAATATTGTCATTCTGAAGTGAGATTTGAAACTTGCAGTGGTTAGCCATTTTAAAATATAGTCTGAGCCTGTGAATGCTAAGAGCTATAAGAGGAGGCTCCAGAAGAAATTAGAGCAGCCCTTGAACCTTGGCTCGCCTCATTCACTGATTAGGAATGGAGATGATAGATTCAAATTTGCTTTATAGAAGGCAGTGTCAATGAATAGAAACATTAGATTCTCTAACTGTATCAAGTGCCAACCCATGGTTTGGACTTCTGTAATACTCAGTGATGAAGAATCTGTAATGTCAAGCAAAATAGGTTCTTGCAGCACGTGAGAATTAGAATTGTCACCTTATAGAGACACAATCTTCTTTGTAATTGAAAATATGCTACGTGTACCATATAAGTGATTATTCTGTGACTGAATGTTTCTTTCCATGCTTATCTTCTCTCTCGTGAAGAAAATAAAAACTAGTGGGTCCAACATAACTACATTGAGTTTATGTAAGAATTTTTCTGTTTACAATGATTGGATTATTTGATTTGGTTAAAATCTATTGAAGAAAGGTGATTGCTTGACTAAGTTTCTTTACCATCATGTAGTACTTGATTACTGTAATAAGTTTATCTGATACTTCTAAATGTCAAATTTGACATCTGGTATTGTAGATCAGGGTGTCCATACTGGAAGATTTGAATTTAGTGTTGAACAAATGTGCCAGTACAAAATAATGATGCTTTACTTTTAATTTGGTTGGACATTCAGTTCAAGAGTATTGTTTACATTCAATATTGAAATTAACTTTAGGAATGTTATAAAACAGATTATGTCTACTCAGTCAGGACATCATTCCTGCAAAGTTGAGCTATGGTCTCTGTTAAGGATATCATTCATCATCCACACCTAATTAAGGTCAACCTGAGTCCAAGCAACTTGAAAGGTATGTGATCATTTTATATTTTTATTAAAATGACTATTATTGAATAGTTGAAAGTTGATTCTTTAGAAGGATGACTTAGTGTTAGAGCTCCTCACCTGGGAGGTTGGGGGAGGATAAATATATGTACAGCCCTATCCATACAACCTGAGAGATTGTTTGTGGAAATATAACCTATAACCTTCAAAGTCTCAAGGCAGGAACTTTACTGGATCTCATAAGACGGATCAATTTCTCTTTTATGTGATTAATATCATTCTTACTTTCTGAAATTTTTTTGGCTTCTGATGTCACATCTGAATTTTTGCAGTAAAATGATCCGGTTGTTTGCCTGATGGAGCCTGCACAATAAAGGGAATGCAAAGTTACAGACCTCGTTGACATGATTATCTACTGACAACGGATTGACATTGTTAACCATATGGGTGCGTTTAGACTCATTATGGTTAGTGTCTCCTTGAATTGAGAATATTTCAGTGTTGCGAAATGTTTGTGTTTGGGTTGTAACTGTAAAGTTCTTGGTATATAACATGGGAACTATGTTGGAAAGAGTGAAAAATCTGGTCCCGTTCAGTGGACAAGTAGTTGGTTATATAGTATTTTGTATTAAAGGCTAGTAGTTTATTTTAAGTTTATTTTTAGCGTGCACATGGTGTACGTGATACAGTAAGGATATTATAACGCCCTTGGTCCTCAAGAAACACCCATATCCCATGAATGAAGATTTTTTAATATATTCGCCAAAGAGAGGAATTTTTGTGTAATTTCTAATTCCCCTTTTCTTTACACCTCATCCCTCTTTTAACCCTTTTTTCTTCCACCTCATCCTACCCTATTTTAATCCTTTTTTTTTTCTCATTGGCTTGGGCCAATTCCATTGTGCTGCATTTACCATGCCTTTTCGTTTCCTGCTATTTTCATCTTTTTCTTTTAATAATTTGATGAAGAGTAGTTTCTATCTTGTATTTAACACAACTTAAATTTGTTTTTAGTTCCATTAATTATTTCTGTAAAAAGTTCAACACTAGGAATATAGTGACATTGTAATGGTTTTCTTCCTTTAGTTAATTCGAAAAATAAGTTATCTATTTTTAATAAAATTCTTATAGTAGTAACTGAATTTATTAGGTACATATTATTTTTAATCGAAGGAAGTTTGTTTAGGCTAAAAAAATTTGAAACTTTCTGTCGATGTAAGCTTTGGGAGAGTATCATTCTATCCTATAAACAACTTTTACTCGTTGAATGACAACTTTTTCACTTAGCACCATTGAATTACTAAGATCGAATTTCGTCTCTACTCGAATAACAAATCAAACATAACATCGTTGAAAACAAAACCTTCCTTTTAGTTTTAGAAGTTGTTAGATATATTATATCTTTTAGTTAGTTAGTTATTATTTCTCATTTGTATTTTGGGCTTAGCCCATATTTCTTTTATTATAAATAGATAACCCTATGTGTGTATTTAACACAAGGGGATATTCTCTCCCAATCTTCTCTATTTCTCATATGGTATCTAAAGCACAGGAATAGTTCCAGTCAACTCCACAGTCTCCGGCACCCATCACTGTCGCTGTCGCTGCCATCGCCGCTATCGCTGCCGCTGTCGCCGTCGTCGGAGTTCCAGAATCGACCGGCGACCACACCATCGGAATCGTCTCGGCCGGGCGACCACCGTCGTACG